>JANHZU010000104.1:198804-225363 GCA_032468055.1 Acrochordus granulatus
CCTTCAGTCCAGCCCAGGTAAGGAGGACAAAGATGCAAAACAAAGAGCTGGGCAATTGTTCACACGCACATATTTATCATCTGCTGTAGCCAAAGTCTGCTGAAAGAACAAAAACTTCCAGGCTAAATGTTTTTGAAGAAGCTCCACCCTTTTGAACCAAAAATCTCTATCCCAAATGTCTATTTCAGAAGTCTCGTGTATTAAGTTTGCTTCTTCAGGCAGCTTTCACGCTGTATTCTGTGAACAAGGACAGGCCCTAAGTTCCAGCCTTAAAAATTAAAACAAGGAAATAGCAAAAAAAAGTAGTTGCAGATCAAGTAATCCTTTCATTGGCCACTCTTGGTGCAGGTATAAAAAAAGGTTCAGTTGTTCACAATGACATTAGAGATCATTCAGTTCCTAAATATATATATATAAAAATGGTGTAAAGTCCGCTGATTCATTGCCCACTAAGGAAGGCCAAATGTCCTTTGGTACATCTGTTGGCATAATGTCCTTTTTCACCACACTAAGAAGACAAAAACATTTTATTAAAAATACATATAACTAGAAACTTTCAATGAACATTTTAATCTGGATATTCACAATCATAAGAAACCTCTGTATTTTTCTAAAGTAGCCTCATTCTGAAGTCCATAGTTTGGCCTCTTTCAAAATAATATTCTAATAGTATAAATCAATAAACTATTGCTGTTTTATATTCCACTGTTTGCATTTGAACAGACATGTATAGATGGACAGGTTTTCCCATGAAAATGTACACTCAGCATGGCTAATTTGACACTGCAATAACTACTAGAGGGAAGGTGATGGCACACAACACAGTTCTACCAAGATGCATTTATGAGCTAACTCTTTGCAGCCCATTCTATTATTAGCCTTCGTTCCCCATTGTCCACATCAGACTACAATCCAAAAGATTTCTCAAAAATGTTCTATATTTTGTGTAGTAAAAAAACTTATACTTTTCTCACTTTTTAAAGAAGACAAGTGTATCATTTCTCAAAATCCACATTCCAGAATTATAGGAGAATATCCAATGTGGAAACAGTGAAAGCATAATGCATGTTATCTCACTTTGAGAATTCAGGATTGGGAATTGTACAAATCAACCTCCCGCCTGCACACCTCATTCCCTCATAAGAGTGCAGTGGCTCACGAGGTCAGAACACTGGGACTGACAATCAGCAGACCCACGTTCGAAACCCAGTTGCCACTCGCTCCAGCTCCTGCCAACCTAGCAGTTCAAAAGCAGGAATCTGCAAGTAGATAGACAGGTACCACTTCGGCAGAACATTTTATGGGGATATGAAAGGAACCCCGTACTGAGCATCCCCTGGGCAACAGTGATGTTTCTCGTTCAACCTTGCAAACACACAAGTACCACATTGTAGGTGCATCCAACTCAGAAAAAAAATCTCATTCCTTAATAAAGCCCAGCTGTGGCAGCTTACCTTACCTTATAACAGGTAACCTGCTCCAGGGGGCGTGGACCTCTGTTCCCTATGCTGTTGTTTTGAGACTGCATAACCCCAATGACCTGTGGAGTCCTCTGTTGGTTGGGGGAAGAGTTCTGACTTGTCAGCTGGATGAGAGAGGATGACCTTTGCAATGGTGTGTTATTGTTTTGCTGAGGAGGGAAAAACAGCACAGAGAATATATATGCATCTTAGCGGCAGCTTTCTCTGCTAACATCAGACAAGTATTGGAAGAGGGTTGCCCTAGATTTGGCTCTAGGGTGCAAAAAATAACCCACATAACAAAACTCGCTCATAACAAGCTTACAGTGTAAGACAAGCACTGAATCCCTTCAGACCAATTGTATGATCAGAGCTGTAAGAAAAGCACCATTTTAACTGAAGATGGTGGGACTGTCAAATTCTACCTTCAAAAGCTCAAGGTAAGAAGAGAAGAAATAAGCCCATATAAAATAAATTCAATGGGGGATAGTGTGTTCCTGTACAGTGTTACCATCCTCAGGCAGTTTGATTTTAGGATTACCTGTGGTTTTAGCCTATGTTTGCAGTGCCTTAATTAAAAGCACACAATAAATTACTGCTCTGAATGTCAGTGACCCATTCATCTCCACAAATCATTCTCAAGAGCCACAATAAAAGGAGGAGCATCTCTGGCAGCAATAAATGTGTACAATTCAACTGTTCAAACAAACTGAATTCTCTTTCAGATACTAAGTTTAAAGATGAGGAATCTGCAACCTTTAAAACTGGCCTACCGAAGCAGCTGAAAAAGCAGGATATCTTACCTTTTGTTGTGGCTGCGTTGGTGGCGGCAGTGGAGGCTGCTCTGTAGTTCCCATGGGAAGTTCAAATCGAGGACTATTTTTCAAAAGAAAAAGGATATGTAAATATGGAAAGATAGGAAGACCAAGCTGGTTTTAAAAAAATGATCAGAATCTAATTCTCCCTGGAGTACTTTGACCTTAATTTCAGAAGACCAGCCCTCTTGAAAATGGGAATTCCTCTTCATACAATATACTGCTTTACAGACACAAAAATTATAGTAATCAGCTAAATATTCTGAGGATGAATAAGAGATAGCATGAGAACTGAGCTTGACACCTGGAGGAAGGATTTACACAAATTCTTTGAAAACTGCTGTGTGACTTAGTATCTCAAGGTGGAAACTTTTAAAACAGATCGGGAATATACTCACTGCATGAATTTGCACGCAGGCCCTTCTGGACAGAACCCTACCAGGTAATTCACACAAATAACACGCCTTGTGTGTCTGTGTCTGCAGAGAGGACCTATAATATAAAATGTAAGGAATGTAGATTTTACAAAAGGATTGTGCAGGACACACAAGTCCTTACCAAAGGCAACCTTTTCAAGCAGCAAGAACTAGCTGCATTCAAACAATTCTTTATAAATACAAGTAAAAGTTTTTCCTCAGAAATGAAGGTAAGTTTTTAAGGAACCAAATTTGGTTGGCTCAAGGAGCTTTCAAGGAGTCTGAGACTTTTGCAAGCTTGGCCTTATTGCCACAGAAGTTTGTGTATCAAAGGCAGCTCAGTTATTGACAGTTACAAATTGAATACCTACCATGTTTACAAAAACCTCGATCATACCAAGGACAATCTTTGATTTTAGATTCTGGATCAATATGCAAGAATGGGCACTCCTTGTTGCTGCATTCTCCTGCAAGACAAGCTCCAGCTTCAGTGCACCAAGTCATGTATGCAGTTTCAAAAACAGTTAAGCAGCATTAAGAAAGTCAAGTGCTTTCTTATGACCAGCATCTTCAGCTTTCATCACCATCCACTCTGAGATGTAACATACAATGTGCTAATCTTGAACATATACACATCCCAGAGCAGGGGTATAAAGAAACTCATAAACATTACAAATCATATTAAAAAGTGAAGGCAAGTACGTTATCAGTAATGACTGACTGCATGCCACTTATTTGCTTTATTATGACTCAAAATACCCTAGTCAAAATATCACCAAGTGATATTATAATATTGTATAATAACCAAGTGACTGACTTACAAATTAATGCACTTTTGATCAAAATCTCATTTTATCTCAAATAAATCACTGCCCTTTGAGATTATAAAACTCATTACTGTAAGGTTTGCCAAAACAATGGATGAAAAGCATTCCACAATACTCCACTAGGACATCCCCCTGCAAAGGTCAAGTTTAAATAGCAATCTATAATTACATTTTCCCATACCGTATTTTGAATAGAAGTAACATTCTGGCATCTTGGTCATGTCATACTCGTGCAAAAATTCACACTGGTCCCCTTTCTTGCACAGGCCTCGTAACCAGTGTTTACAAACCACTGTCTTTTCACCACTGATGTGCCGGAACGGACACATACCCCCTGTCATGTAATACGAAAAAGAGATATGAAATCCAGCAAGAAATAATACAAAATGCCTCTACATTATAACATTGCTTTAATTTGCAGAAATAAAATATATAAAGGCAACAAGGAAATAATTAATGTACATATTTTTTAAAAAAGTTGTATTCATTTAGTAAATCAAGCCTCTCCTCCATAGAGCCTTCTAGGCTGATGTAATCCTAAGAGTTACCATGTTTTAAGACAAACGTATGCTATGATGGGATTTTTATTCTGACATCTTAATTTGTAAATCAACAACATTAAAAAAGAGACTGAATGTAGAAGATGAAAAGGACTTTTTATAAGCAATTTCTCCTCCCTTCCTAAAGAACACCAGGAATGCCTATAACTTGAAAAGTGGGCAGTCACTTGCATCTGGTTACATAGCATTTTATGTCCACTTATATGCTAAAGATCCCTCTTATACATTTTGAGAGAGGGGGTACCTTTTCTATATTCTTAAAGCACTACATAGACAGATGCACTGACAGAATAAAAAACAATGATTCACAATAAAGTAGTACAGTAGAACAGATTATGAATTTTTAACTCCTCTTTCAGTTTTCTACCGTATCTGCTTCAGTTTCTTAGCATATCAGTCATAGCTTACCTTTCCCACAAGCTGCCTTTAAAAAAAAATCACAGACAGCAGCACCTGATTCTGTGAAGAAAGATGCACAGTGGAGGTCTGATTATCAGTTATAATTTAAGCAGTTTAATACACTATAAGGCGGCAAACATACAATGACCCCAAAAGTGGGTTATTTTTGTTTGAATTTATTAATGTTTTATCCAACCTTTTATATATACACACATACCCTCACCCTCTCAAGGCAGCAACATTCCTAATAGTCCTGCCTCTTATTTTCTCCCACAGCAGTCCATGAGGTAGGTTATTTGTTTGAATTTATTAAATGTTTATCCCATCTTTTATACACACACTTCTCAAGGCAGAAAACATACCCCCTATCTCCTATTTTCCCCCACAACAGCTCATGAGGTGGGTTATTTTTATTTGAATTTATTATTAACTGTTTATCCCACCTTTTATACACACCCTCACCCTCTTATGATGGCAAAGATACTTAATACTATCTTATAATATTATACTACCCCACAACAACCCTGTGTGGTAGGTTGGGCTGAGAGAAAGAAACTGGCCCAAAGTCACCCAGCCAACTCGGTATGCCATCCTCTAGTTTCTGCCTTAACACAAAAGAAAAGGAATCTCCCATGGAGACTCATTTCTGCTCATCTCTGTCTGCTTCTTCCTCTTCCCTCCTCCTCCCTTCTTCCTCTAGTGCCATATCTTTCAGACTATGCGGGGCCAGGGGATGAGGAGCACGGTCGTCCACTCCATTTGGATGGGAAAAAAGTTTAGAGATCTTAAACCGTCTCGGACTCTGATGAGAGGGAAGGCCTCTGGCCGAGCTCTCCCGTCCCCCCAGGCTTCCTCACGTACTGTCCATGCCCGGGAAGGGCAGAGGCTGCGCCCCCAATTGCTGCTCCACCGCGATCTCCAAGTCGAACTTGATGTGGTCCACGCTGGCGATCAGCTCCTGCATGGCGGCGGTAGGGAGAGGCCGACCAGCAGGGACGAAAAGGGCAGCGACCCTCACACGAGGAGCCTCAACTCCGCCGAGAGCAGCCCTGAAGGAAAACTGGCCGACCTGCGGGGGGAGGGGAGAGGAGGAGGCGCGCGCCACCGGATGGGCCAATCAGAACGGAGCCCCGCGCGCGAGGCACGCTGGGACCCATGTTCCGTCGCTCCCGCGTGTGGAGTCAATGGAGGAGCATCTCCGAGCCCGCCGTGAGAAAGACGCCAGGAGGCGGGCTTTTTCCGTCCCACTCCAGCCAATCAAAGGGAGGTAGGTTCTGATTAGATCGTGGGAAGGGAAAGGGGGTTGAACTGACCTATCTAAAGAGGTCGAGGGAAGGAATGAACCTCCCTGAGGGGAAGCTCCGCCCCGTAATAGGCGTGGACAGCGAGAGGACGCGGTACCGCGCAGGGCGAGCAGGTGAGGGCGGCTGAGGGGTCGCTGAGCCCCCTTCGAGGGGGAGTTTCAAACTCGCTCGACAGTTATTCCATCTGTCTATTAATCTGCGGATTTCCGTTCCGCCTTTCCTTCGGAGCTAATGCGTAGCGCTCCTCCCTCCCTTCCCCCCCTCAACAACAACCCTGCAGGGTAGGTTGCTGTGGTGGAAACAGGAAAGGCGCGAGGGACAGGCCCAGAGCCCCCAGGTTGCTTCTGGATTGAGGACGGATCTGAGCTAGGCACTCAAGGCCTTTCCCACAGGAGTTAGAGGAGACCTAATCAATATTTGATTTAAAATATTTTTAGAAGTTTAATTTAAACGTTAATGTTGCTTTTTTTTTGGCAGGATAGTTCACTCAACACAAATGTTTCTTTGCTGCTTTGGATAATTTTCCCAGGAAATCAGATGACACCTTTAAACTACAGTCCTAATTCCTTGGATCTGGATTTCAGCCAGCTCTTCTGGTAATGAGAGAAAGAAAGGCAAGATTATGATGGTTCCTCAGGGGATGTGCCGTGGCTTCTCTGCAGTATTCGCCCAAAGAGTTTCTGTCTCTCCTTGGCTTTGTTCCATGCACTGCTTAAGAGTCATTCCTGGAAAAAAATGGATGTGGCCCCAAAGCCCACACCCCAGAGGTTTTCAGGACCGGAGGCTTATTTCCACATCCCTGGTGGTATACAAGTTGCACAACAGAGATTTGGAAGAGATGGTGAGATCCTCAGAAGCACTTTCCAAAAAAGAGGAGGAAGAGGAGGTTTTTGATGCTGATGAAAGTTTCGGACTGTTGACTCAGAGATATTCTTCCAAGCCTTTTTCTCATGCAGCGTCGGCTGATTTTCATAACATACAGCTCCAGACCAAAGAGGAGGAAGAAGAGGAGGAGCTAGAAGTAAAACCAAGGCAAGGTCGAAGGAATACCCCATACTGGTATTTTTTGCAGTGCAAGGCACTGATAAAGAGAAATAAGGTCATTTCCTTGGCTATATTTTTTTCTTTTTTATTGAGATGGGGTATAGGGAGCATAGGCATGTGATGGCATGAGCAGTTAAGACCCTGGGGTTGGCAGCTTGAGTTTGAGACCCAAGAGCTGCTGTGTAATAGGGTGAGCTCCTGTTACTTGCTCCAGCTCCTGCCAACCTAGCAGTTTGAAAGCATGTAAAAATGCAAATAGATAAATAGGTACACCTAAATTGGTGGGAAGGTAACAGAGTCCATATGTCTTGGTGTATAGTCATGCTGGCCACATGAACATGGAGGCATCTCCAAACAGCACTGGCTCTTTAGCTGTGAAACAGAGATGAGTGCCACCCCCTGGAGTATAGGGGGCATAGAGAATGGCTTTGAAGGGCAGGGGAAGATCTGTCTGCAAAGCAACAATCAGGCATTGGTTTCTTAGTCTAGTCTTTCCTCTAAGGTGAATGGGGATTGAGAACCTACTTGCAGGAAGGAAGAAAAAAATCAGTGCCTTTGATCTCCAGTTTAGAATAGATTACAGAAAAAGGATATTTTCTGGAAATTCTAGAAAAGGCTTTTCATTTGAGAGTCTATCAGATGCATCAGATTATAATTTCCATGGTCTCATTAGCAAGATGAACAACCCTTCTGTATACAAATTTTGACTTTTGCATATTAGTATAGCCCAAAGATAAAATACTGTAGAGAGGCATCAGGAGTTGATACAGTGGGCCTGAGCCATCAAGATGTTATGGTTCAGCTATTTTACACAATAATTGAAAGACTCTACATGTGTGTGCATGGTTGCTTCCAGATCTAAAGTTAATATGAGAGAGAGTGGACAGGTTGGGAAAGAAATGAAAGAGACAGCTTATCTGATCAGAGATAGTTAAGACTCATTGGAAAAGACTGTGATGTGGGGAAAGATTGAAGACAAAAGAAGAAGGGGATGGCAGAGAATGAGATGGTTAGATAGCATTGTTGATGTGATGGGTGTGGACTTGGGTGAACTCCAGGAGACAGTGCAGGACAAGGAGGGAGGCCTGGCATGCTGCAGTTCATGGGGTTGCGAAGAGTTGGACATGACTGAGTAATAACAAGTTAAGCCTAGGCAGGTAGAAGAAACATTTCAAATCATCTAAAGAGACTGGATTAATCAATTCATTATACAGATAGTCTTCAACTTATAATCAAAATGGAGCCCAAAATTTCCATTCCATGATGATTGTTAAGTTGAGGCACTCATGCGTCATTAAGTGAGGACTATCTGTATTTACCCCAGATTTTTGCATTTGTGCAGCCTTTGTAGTTTTGACTTTTTTGATCTTGTCCAGCTTTGTGGTGCTTCACAGTTAACTCTGTTTTGTAGCTGGCAGATGCCCTTGATATGTTTGAAATCCAAATGCTGAAGGAAGAACGCCTCTGGCCTGAGGAGAGCAATTACACTGTCCTGATTGGTGGATGTGGCAGAGTTGGTTACCTGAAGAAGGCCTTCAGGCTCTACAATGATGTAAATACCCTAAACTAAATTTATTTCAAAGGAAATTCCTGTCAGACCTGGGGGGAAATCAGTTTACATTAATAAGAAAAAATGGCTGGCTCATATCAATGATTGGATGGATCGATGTCTTATTTCTTGCTGATGCCCCCTTATGTTTATATATGGCATTAAATAACCCTACAGATTTGCTAAACAGTTTGCGTTTGTTTTATTTTTGTAGTTAGACACTATGTTGTTTGTTTTGTGCTGCTTTTTTTAATCCATAGAGGAAGTCTTTATAATATTCCTACACAGCAGCCATTTATGAGAATATGAGTGTAACTTACACTCATTCTAATACTTCAAAAGCAACCCATTCATTCCAAATGAGGTGTAATTGCAAAGATGACAGATTGCTTTAGTCTTTTTATTAAGCTTTTATCTTGTTACATTATTGGGAGGCAGATGAAAAAACGAGGCTTGACACCTACAATTGCCACATATACCGCCCTGTTTAATGCCTGCGCAGAATCACCCTGGAAAGATAGTGGACTGCAGAGTGCCCTTAAATTACGACAGGAACTGATACAAAAAGGCATAGAGTTGAATCCAATTGCATATCGTGCTTTGTTGAAGGCCTGTGCTCTGTGTTCAGATCTCCGCATGTGCTTGGATATATTAAAGGTAAAAAAAGGATTGGTTGAAGTATATTTATGATTGTCTAGGTCTGACTGTTTGGGGTGTGGTGGCTGAGCAGTTAAAATGCTGGGCTTGTCAGCCAGAAGATCAGCAGCCTGAGTGCAAGACCCAGGTGCCATGTAATGGGGTGAGCTCCCATTATTCACCCCAGCTCCTGCCAACCTAGTTGTTCAAAAACATTAAAAATGCAAGTAGATAAATAGTACTGCCTAAATTGATGGGAAGGTAACAACGTTCTGTTTACCTTATTGTATAGTCACATGACAATGGAAGCATCTTTGGACAATGCTGACTCTTCAGCTACGAAACAGAGATGAGCATCTTCCCCTACAGTCAGACATGACTGACAGGGGACAATTGTATCTTTTTTTAGGTCTGTTTGTCAAGGTATACCTAATAGCTGCCTTAGAAACTTCATATTCAAAATATGACAAATTTCCATCATAATTATTACATTTATGTGCTGCCTGATTCTGGGCAATTATCATAAATAATCAATATTACATCCTGCAGATGTCAAAAGAAGCTCAACAGGAATTTCTAAGGTTGCAGCTGGGAAAATGGTTGTTATGAAATGCATCTCTCAGAATTCATTGTTGTTTTACCTGCCTTGGAATAATATGTATAAACAAAAACAGCAGCTCCTGTTTAGTTGCAAAAAATGGATGTTGGAATCCTAGAAACAGGTGGACTTTTTCCAGTCTTCACAAGATTAAGAATATAACAAGATTCACATGTTGCAAAGCAATCATATATCAGGTTTATAAAATATAGTGTCTGATTTATGCAACATATTTCCAAAACCAGACAAAGTGTATGGTGGTTTAGTACAGTCACTTGATACCAGTCATAGGATATTTTGTAGCCTAAGACACATCTGTTTCTGCTCTTTGGATGACCTCAGCCAAAGAGCACTCCTTAGTTCTTAAAAATACCATGGCAAATTTCTAGAGATCTCTTCTGGAAGTTTTGTATTTGGATTATAGAACAGCTGATCTTTTGTTACATCTCTACATTAAAATTTTGGAATCTTTTATCTTTTCTCAGGAGATGATGGGAAAGGGCCATCAAATCACCACAGATACTTTCAATGTCCTGCTCATGGGATGCATAAATGACAAAAAGAATGGATTCCGTTATGCTTTGCAGGTGTGTTTTCTGCTTTTTTTGCTCCCTTCCAATGGAGGAAATAATCCTAGCTCTTCCTATCCTTTGTATCCTCCCCAGTGCATGCTGGCTGGAGAATTCTGGAACTTGAGTCCACCCATTTTTAAAATGCCCAGATTGAGAAACACTGATCCAGACTGAATGTCTATCAGTTAATAATCAGTAGTTTTTTTTCTGAAACAGGTTTGGCAACAGATGGTAAAGCTGAATCTAAAACCTGATCAGTACACTTACAATTTGATGCTGACAGCTGCCAAATACTGTGGCGTTGGTGACCCTGGTGTGGCTTCTAAATTATTACTAAGACCCTCAGAGGAACATCCAGCTCTCCTGAGGCTGAATTCTGGCAAAGAGCAAGGAACAAAGAGACAGAGAAGAAAAAGAGGTAATGTTCCAGCTTTAATGTTGTTGGATGTCGAAGCCCTGGAAAAAGATATGTTCCCTGAAGATGACCCCAAAACTGAGAAGCTTAATGGAAACAGAAAGGAGGCCAAGGACTGTGCAAAGCCAAAGACAAGCGATTGCTCTGATTTATTAGTCTGTGATACAGACAGGAGTTTGGTGATCCCTGATCAAAACCAGTTGGTTCCGGAATCAGCTGAAGGAAACTCTTTCTCTGCCTTTCCTGTCCCCAATTTGCTGGATTTGCAGAGCCCAGCTCCAAATGTGATTTCACTAGGGGCTGTGGCAACCCCCTCTGATCGACTGGCCCTGATGGGAAATATGGAAGGTTTCTTAAAAAAAATGAGCGACGACAAGGTGCCAGGAAATATTAGAACGTTCAGATTGCTAGCTGAAAATGTTGAAGTCAACAGCCCATCAGAATCGTCTCTGTTGGCTGTCATGGAGGAAAATAATGTCAAACCAGATGTGGCTTTTTTTAATACGTTGATCCGAAAAAAGAGCAAGAATGCTGATCTGGAGGGGGCAAAGGTAAGATTATTGTCTCGGTATGGATCACTGTTATGGGAGTGCTGTATTAGCTAAATTCAGCTTTTTAAAGACATTCTAAGACTTTCATTCCTGCTTTACTTCTTAGGCCAACTTTGGGAGCTATAGTGATAAGCTAGAAACATTAGCCTAATCTGGGGAAAGGAGTAACTTGTAGCAAGATGGGCAGTGTGTACATTTAATGAATAAAAATACACGCAGTCCTGTTTAATGTCTTTTCCATTTACAGAGCTTGTTTCCTTTAATGTTGAAGAAAGGCATTTCACCAGATCTATATACGTTTTGTAATTTAGCCATTGCCTGCCACAAACAGAAGGATGGAATGCAGTTGCTGTCAGACATGAAGGTACAAAAAGATTTAGCTTCTGCAACATTTGGGCTGGTGGTAGACAGCCTTGATGAGGCTTCAGGTGCTAAAACCTTTTGTTAATGCTGATAGATATTATCTAACCTTTTAAATACTTGTACCGGCCACAAGCTATAGCAGTCAGCCCTTCTGATCAGCTGTACTTGGTGCAATTTTCTTTTCCTCCTTTTTTAAAAATGTAGACAATTCCAGGACTGAAATTCAGATAATTTCCTGGAAGGGGAAAATTGGTCAAATGGGTCCAAAGCCAAGGATAGGTAACCTACCTCTGAAGTTAAGGTAAAGGTTTCCCCTGCAGGTCATGACCAGTTCTAGGGGTGATGCCATCTCTGATTCATAGCTGAAGAGCCGGCATTGTTCGAAGATGCTTCCGTGGTCATGTAGCTAGCATGACGATACATCGAGGTGCACAGATACTGTTACCTTTCCCACTGAAGGTGGTACCTACTTATCTACTTGCATTTTTACATGCTTTCAACTGCTAGGTTGGCAGAAGCTGAGGCAGACAACAGGAGCTCACCCCATTACGCAGTGGTGCTTGGGTCTTGAACTTAGGCTGCTGACCTTCCAGTCGACAAGCCCAGCATCTTAACTGCTCACGTCACTGCACACTTCTGAGGACATTGTTGTTTTTAAAGGACATGCTGTGAATTCATTATTTTGAAACAGTAATTTTCTACATAAAACTGTTTGCCATCTTCTTAGTCTTTGTTTAGATTCATACAGAGACAGATATGGATATTCTTCACAATTATCTTTGACTTAAATATTTGGGGTCTTTTTATTCTTTTTAGCGATCTGGAATAAATCCCAATGTGCAGATCTATGGTGCGCTGATAAATGCAGCCGTAAAGAAACTCAATTACACTTACCTCATAGAGATCATAAAAGACATGAGCAGAAATCAGGTTGCTCCAAATGAAGTTATTATTAACCAGCTAGAGTTTGCAGCCCAGTATCCTCCTAACTTTGATAAGGTAAGATATTATTTGCTTATTTGTTTAAACTTGCCTGGAGCTGATTTAAGCCATGCCTAAAACATTAGAAACTTAAACTTTATATAAAATGTTTGGAAAGCATTACATTGCTCCAAATATTGAAACAAAATTAAACATATTTTACTTGGGAAATGAAATGCCTGCTTTAAGCTCCACCTATAAAGAAAACCCATTTGTACTTTTATCCATACAGCTAAGTGATGCTGACTTGTTGGCTTGTTCTCATCAGTTTTAATATTCTTGCTCTGCTCACTGCATTCTCATGCTGCGTCCTAGACATGGACATGCTGTGTCCATGGGCTAAAACTAGACCAGATTCTCTGGTTTTAGCACTGTCCCATCTGGTGGTTGACCAAAAAAGTCTTTCTAGGTTAGAGAATTCAAAGAATCTTTAGAGAGAAGCTAGATTAGAGGCCCTGTTCCAATTCTGCTCTGTAGAATATTCCTAGATGGAATCTGTGTTCAGAGATGCTTTTCCTCTGCAAGTGGATGCCCCGTTATGAGCCATCTAGTTGGCAGCAAATCACCAAGAATGGCTTGAAAGAACTCAGACATTTTTTATTTTTAAATTTGATTTTTTATCCCATTTGTATTATTTTTATAGGTAACTCGAGGCAACAAACATGCATAATACTTCTTCCTCCTCCTATTTTCCCCACAACAACCCTGTCAAGTGGATTAGGCTGAGAATGACTGGCCCAAAATCACCCATATGAGGGACCTCAGAAGGTAGCAGAGGAACCACATGGTATTGTCCATGAATTGCAAGGAATTAAATATGAGTTCATGGAAACCACGTTTTAATTGGGAGATTTTGAAAATAAAGGCAGGCTTTCTAAACCTCAAACTGTATGTTTTTGCCCAAGAATCCAGAAGATATGCCAGAAATAATTGGATGTAGGATAATGCTTCTAAGTTATATTTTCTGATGAGAATTTAACACAGGTTGTGCCCATCCTGCCTGCAAGGACTCTGTTATGATACAAGGTATGTTTTTAATAACTCACATTTACTTTCTTCTTACAGTACCAGAAAAGGGACCGTTACCTAGAGAAAATTGATGGCTTCCGAGCTTTCTATTTCCGTTGGCTTAAGTGGATGCCGGGAGAAGAAACACCACATCCTTGGGCAAAATACCAAAATAAAAAGGTGGCACAAAACAAAGATAGCACTGGGCTGGATCAAGACCAGGACAGTCAGGAGGCAAAGTAAAACCAATTTTGACAGTTCATTATGATGATCATTTTTTTAAAAAATTGCTAATTCTATGAATATTCGTTCATATGAAGCTCAAATTTAACCCTAGATGTATATACAATTGCAGCTCAAATTTATCTGGAACAAAAACATCCTTAGCAATATACAGTCTAATAAATTATGTTTTTCTATTACCAATTCTTGGAGGTGATTAAAAGAAACTCAAACTTCTCTCTATGGGGAGATCAGTTCCAAAATACGATAAACGGAAATCAACTTATTGTCTTAATAGTGATTGAATGGCTTTTCCATTTCTTCCTAAAGCCATTTCTATGACAAATAATGACATTATCCCCTAGCCAGCTTAGGGAATTCTGGGAGTTGAAACCCACATATTTTCAAGTTGGTATTTCAACACTGGTATAACTCTTCAAAAGAAAAAATCTAGAACTTAAAATTGTAAAATAGTGTTTAAAAGCATAGGCAGTGTTGAGCACCATTTGATGCCAAGTTTTCCTACCCAGCTAGTTCTGGGAATATTGAAGGAGAAGGCCAAACAGACTACATAAACCTCATCATGTAATATACACCATAAGTAAACTTCTGGAAACTGAAATTTGGGTTCAGTAAAGATTTAAAGATTTTTTTAAAACTGTTTATGCAGTTTTGATCTTTTAACATTTTATTGTACACTGCCCAGAGTCTTTCTCTGAGGGAAATGGTTTAAAAATGTGAAAAATAAAGGGTATTTTCTATTTTTATCCCAAAGTAGTCATACAAATGTTTACAGAATTAAGAAGTGACAGTTTTTAACATGGCAGTGTCTTATCATTTTCTTTCAATTCCTTGGTTTCTTTATTTGAAATGGGAATTGTTGAGTTCCATGAATCCTATAATATTTACTAATAATATGTATTACAACCCCAGTGTTTCCAAGTCATTAAAGCATAAATAAGTACTTAATCAACCTTGGGAGAACTAATGCATGAAAATAATGACAAAATCACAGAATTATGCTCATCATCTTTTGGGAGAAGTAGGCAAGAGTTTATTTTGAAATACAATAACGATACAGGACATCAAAACACTACTGCATTTACACATTTCAGGATGCAAAGGGAATCATCTCACAGCTAGTTTGTTGTGAAAAAAATAGTCCTTATGAGCAGTCCTTGATAATAATAGTCATTTAAAACCTCTGAAAATGTCGGGGTTACTTTTGAAGAATGCTTCATCCAGAGCAGCCTCTACAGCCACAGTGAGTACACTCAATTATTCTCCCCTGTTGAGTGAAATATGTGAATGGAAAAATAACATGAGACAGTACAAGAGGTAGAACAGGAAGGATTCACTGGTTGAGAAAATATGATTTTAAAGCAAGGATTTGTTTTTTAGAATGGGAATTTCAAAAGCTGTTTATATATGATTGGGCCTCAGAATATCAATAGGCGAGAAGAAAATTGATACTCAAAGAATTGCTACAAATGACTTAAAAACAACATTCCTTACCACTTCCAGTTTACTCTTGGGCACTCGACAGATGCAGTTGGTTCCAAAATTGGTATCACGGGTCTGGATGCAGCGTAAGCAGCAGAGGTTTTCATACCCTTGTTTCTTCCACTTTGCAATCAAGTTTTTGTCTGCATAACCTTCTTTGATACAATATTCATACAACTCTGTACAGGGCAAATATAAATGAAAGGGTGAATGTATTTCTCTGATAGAATTCGGAAACAGATGAACATTAGTAAAGGAATATGGAAATGGCCTTGAAGAAGGAATTCTTCCTTCTGTTAGCTTCAACAGCTGTTAGAGAAATATCATCTAAGTAGAAATGAGAAAGAAACTCAAGATTGCCCCACCTTGATTTTCTTTGGTATTAAGAAGGAATACAGAGAATCTCTGCCTAGCTTTCAAGATTCAGTGACTATAACAATGAGGTTCCAGTAATCTGTGTAGGGTGTGTTTCCTGACTTGGCCTACCTCAAAGGGCTGAGAACTTTATTTTTCATTCACATGACAAAAAGACAAGGTCTATCTTTTTCGTGGAGAGATCAAACCTACTGTTTTACCTCTACTAATGGCTTTCCTTTTATAGAAGAGATCGAAAATATAGCGCGTTTTCTGATGATGAATTCTGAAGATGGGCCAGAGAGATTCCACTTTTCTTTTCCCTTCATGTGGTTCAGTCTCAGCTGGGTGGGGAAGCACAGAACATACATTACTGTCTCATTCTTACTTGTTTCATCTCATTTTTTTATTCTTGTTTTTCTGTAATTAAGAGCAATAATGCAAAATATAGCTATAAGGTACAAGAATTTATTGAAGAAAGCCATATTTCCAAACAACCTTTTAGTCATCACATTAGAAAAATGCTCCATTTTCAATTTCAACAACTAGCTGCAAAGGTCAGAGTGAACAGGAAACCTGTGCCGGGATCTGATCTATAATTCAGATAATGTTATGGATCCCTCCTATCCTGGAGTTCAGAACTTTTACATTTGGGCAAAACCGTCTCATCAAGTTACTTGATGTGCTCAGCCAAGCCAGCTTCTCTGTATGTGTGTCTCTCACCTTCTCTCATTTTTTGATCCAGTTCATCTAAAGTTGGTTCAATCAATTCCCAGCCATCTGGAGGAGGTTTTCTGCTCCTCTTCACCTTGGGCATCTCTTCAGAAACAAAAAAGAACCTGCAGAAAGATCATAGCAATGGCTGACTTTGGGCCAGTCCCTCTCTCTCTCAGCCCAACCCACCTCATAGGGTTGTTTTATTACTTAGGAGGTAATAAAAGTGGGATAAAAGTCTAGAGGAAGGCGTATTAAATTTGTTTGCTGCCTTGAGTTATTTATAAAAATAATAAAGGGATATAAATAAATATAATAATAGCTTAGGCACGTGTATGGTCTGATGGGGGAGAAACCTAATTTAAAGGGTGGCATAACTTCCTCCCCTTTTCAAGCAGCACCAACGGGGTCGCCTGTTTTCTTCACTGGATAAGGCTGTTTCAAGAACAGCGACAGCACAGGTAGAAGTTACACTGGTGAGTCTCCTCCCAGCAAGATGCTTTCCCGGTGGATTTCTGCCTGCCACGCACCGAGGCCCTAAACATGCCCCAACTCGAGAAAGAGGAGCAGGGGGCATGGTCAGGTTCTTCGGGGCTCAGGGGCCCTCCTCTCGCCCGACGGGGAGACGCTTACGTTTTGGGGGCCGCTGCTTTTCTCCTGCGCGGCGCTCTTCCGCCTCTTCGTAGCTCTCGTCGCCCCGCAGTAACGTCACATCAGCAGCCGGGGCCTTCCTTCCTACCGCTGTCGCTTCCCGGGGGCTTTTCCTAGTCACCTGTCCGTCTAAACTATTGCCTGTTTGGAGTAGCGTCGATGTTTGGCCTTCAGAAGAAAATCTCGAACGATACTCCCGTCTCTTCGGCTCAGACACGGCTGTAAGGCGCGCTGCTTTCCCCCCACCCTTCAAAATTTGTTCCCATTTTCCATCAGGCAATATACAAGACAGGCTCAGAGCAGGCCGCCATCAGGAAGAGAGTGGCCCGGGAACCTAGACCTACGACGCCGGCTCCACTTCCGTTTCCGGGTCGCCTCCCAGCTCGGGGTGAAGCGCGGCGTGTTGGGGGGGGGCGAGAGAAACAGGAGGACTCGCTCGCCGTCGGAGCCGCCATCGTCGCCTGACCTCGCTATGCCCAAAGGAGGTGAGAGCCGAGGCGGCGGCAGCCTGCTGGAGGCTGCTTACCGCCTCTGGGGTGACTCCTGGGAAAAGCCAGCTTCTGGAAGAGCTGGACAACACCCCCCCATCGTCCCCGCTCGCCCGGCTGGGTCTCCTGGGCATTGTAGGCCGCCGAGAGGACCGGGATGCCTTTAATCTCCCTTGGATGTATTTCAGGGCTTTCCTGTTGACTTCTCTCCTCAAAAAAAAAAAACACCTCAAAATTTGGGGGGACTGCTCCCCCGGAAGGCCCCCCGAGATCCTTTCTCGGGCAGGCCCCTTAAAGAGGTAGAGGCAGTAATTAGTGTGGAGTAACGGGTGGGGGCGTCAGTTGGAGCCAAATCAAGGGGTGGGGTTAATTAGTGTCAAATTAGCGGGTGGGAGTGTTAATTAGCCGCGGGGACCATCCCCGCATCGCCTGTCTCTGGCTTTCTCCCTGGCCCTCCCCGAACGCGGTGCCCAGGCAGCGGCGGAAGCGGCAGGGCTGCCTCTCCTGCTCCTCCTCGGGGATCGGAGGGCCGGCTGAGTCGATTGCATCAGGCCGCGAGGATCTGCTGGAAGAGCTTGCAGCGAGTTGGCTGCCAACCAGACCCGAGGGGCGTTGGCAGCCTCCCTTTCCACGTGGGAAGCTGGGGGGGTTGAGTAGCGTGACTCCCATCTCAATTTACACCCCGCAGCCGAGGAGCCCAGCGGCGTTTCTTGCCAGCTCCAGGAAATGCCCCCCATTGGGCTGCAGAAGGCACCTTCTTCAGAAGAACCCTCTTTGCAGTGTCTTTTTCCTTTCTCATCTTTTTTTTTAATCTATTTTTATTATTTTTCCCCTTCTGGTCCTTAGGGTGAGGGTTCTCTGGCCCCTGGATTTGAGCCTGGCTGGTGGATTTCCTAGAAGCAAGAGAATGGGTTGGATCGGTCCTTGGGGGAACCAAAAGGGCTTTCTTTTTATGGGATAGAATCCTTCTGCAGTATTTCCTTGCTCCTCTTTGATGTATCCGTTTCTGGAAACAAAGAGCCTTTTTTACCACAGGACTTTCCATGGGTGGGGGGATGATGTGGGAAAAGTCTGTCTTGTACTTGAAACTAGCTGCTTCCACTGATGGTGGAGTCGCAAAAAGTGGAAGAAACAAGAATAGAGGGCTGTAAACTACTTAACATGGGTTCCTCCTGAAATGTTGACCTGGGGATTCCATGAATAGTCAGAGACATGGAAGATGAGCCCCAAAGCATCTGTGGAGGACCCATATGGAAAAGGCTGCCTTTAAAAGATTCTGCTTGTTTCCTTTCTATTTTCGAGCTACCTTTTACTTGTGTAGAAAACACTCAGCTATGAGTCTGATGTAACACTAGTGGTGTTGAAGTATCTGCACATGTATAGAAATTGATAATGTGATTTAAACATAATAATAAGAGGAAGCCTTATGGCCTGACTAGAGGAAATCTAATGCAACTGTCTGCAGCTTTGTGTCTTTCAGATGCATAAATCTAATGTATAAATCTAGTATTACCCCAAATTATACTTGGAAGAATTTATAGTCACAAGTGAGGTTGCCGTATCCCAAGGGAAATTAGCAACAAGCTAGCAGATCATTGTTCTCTAGCTTGTTCTCTCCCGTGATCACCAGTTGCAGCTTTCCCACCTCTGACAAGCAAAGTCAATAGGGGAAGCCAGATTCACTTAACAGATGCAGCAAGAGGTCATAAACTTGGGTGCGACTCACTTAACAGTCACCTCACTTAATGACAGAATGTCCAGAACCAATTATGGTCGTAAATTGAGGTCTACCTGTAGTTCTAGCGTGCCTTTGACATGCTATGTTTTTACATGCAGGCAAAGGGCTATGTTGTGGTTTTTACCACCTGAATGAGAAATTAGCCAAAACACTGGAGAAATTTCTCTCTTTTGATTTTAGACGGAAGGAAATAGATTTGAAGGAAAAGGTATCCTCTGCGGCCAAGCATTATTTGGGAACTTACCTCATAACTGCTGGAGACTGTTGGGCACATGACTTTGCATGTAAGCAATAGCTGGAGAATGTCAGTTGAGCTGCAGCCCAGACCATGAGTCAGGAAGAACATGTGTCAGGCATGGAGTGTCAGGCATTTGAGTGGTGGAGGAAAGCCATGATGTCGTTCCCTTCCTGAGGCCCCAAATATGGCTTGACCCAGGATGGAAAATAGAGTTTTGTCTTACAGCCGCTCATAACTCCTTGCTGTGGGACAGATGCCACCTTTGCTGTTGCCAAGGTAGCGACAAGTGTGATGGGGCCAAAGGCTTTTAGCTGTTGTGCAGGAAGGGTAAAATGAGATGTGGAAGATTATTTCTAGAGATGGAAATAACTGGTACTTGTAGTACCAGTTATGTAGATCTACAGTTATGTAGATCTTTACTTTGCAACCACTGGATCCCAACCAGCCAGGAGGCCGCATCTGCTCCCCTAGTCTCCCCCTCTGCATCCCTCTTGTAGAGGGCTGGCCCTTCACAGCAAGATGCATCCTTTTAAAGGTCTCCCAAGGAACGGTGCTCATCCTTCCCTCCTCGTCAGCTGTTCCAGCAGGTGAGGCCTGCTCCACTCAGAAGTTTTTGGATCATCTTGTGAATTGTGCAAAGCCAGCCAAGAGATCCTCCAGTGATATTGAAATGCTGGTTTAGGTTTGAAGCCAAAAGATGTATTTAGAAAATGCATCATTCCTTTTGGAGGTTGGTTGTCCACAGGGACTGATAACTGAGTAAACACATCGAAGTCAAGCCCATTAATGCAATAATGTAATGATGATGATTTATTCTCAAGTCCTAGGCCAGTGCCTCCCAAAATTTTTCCTTCTTTACCCAAAACTAGTTACCAGAAAGTCCTTATTTAGATGTGCCTTTTGTGATTGGGTAATGTGTGTGTGTGTCATTATCCAAAGAAAAACCTCTTTTACCCAAATTTATCCAGGTTTGGGAAATACTGCCCTGGATCCTGCCCAAAAGAAGTATCTCATTAGAAAAAAGATGCTGGAGTAGATGACAGCCCTAGGAGAGGTCAATGAGTGCCGCACAGATGGAGACACACTATGATTTCATTCTTAGAATCAAGAAAAATAACATGATAGCAGATCTGGCACAGTTGCCCACACAAGGGTGAAATGAAAATTAGCCCTTTCTGCCAAACGTGGAGTCCAGTTAACCTGTTGCACAAAGAGGATTTTTTTTCAAGTGCTAAAAGGTTTGAAGATGGATTCTATAAATGGGGCTTATTTTTGAAATAGAATAAGAGTCAGTGGAATTCTTTCATTATGGCTTCCTCATTTCTGTTCATTGAAAAACTGCCGCTCAGAAGTTATTTGATTCTTTACTCCATTAAATCCAAGTCTGCCTGCCAATAACAGCTGAACAAATTAGAAGAGGGAAAGTAATCTTAAATCCAGTTTTTACTTGCAGGTAAAAAAGGGGGCCATAAAGGCCGAGCACGGCAGTACACAAGCCCTGAAGAGATTGATGCCCAGCTCCAGGCTGAGAAACAGAAGGCCAGGGTAAGTGTAGGAAAAGAGGTGGCAGAGCCAGGGGAAGGGGTGAAAAGAGGGAGAAGCTGTGAAGCAGAGGATCAGCTTGGAATCTCTTTGCATCCTCACGCGTCAGAAACCCAACCCTCCTGAGGGCCATCAGACCTTATCTGTGTTCAACAGTCAGTTGGATAAATTCTTGTAATCTTGTAGGACCAATAAATCTGTTAACTTGAACTTCACCAGGTGGGCCTGATTGTCATGCCTGACCATAAGGAATCAGGGGGCTGAGCTTTCTAAATGCTGGGCAAGAACCAAGTTAATCTGGGCACACTTCAGCCAGATTGCATTTGACTGGGTGGCACCAGCTGCAATATCCTTATGCTTAGGAGCATCGCTGGGAATTTGTTCTAATTATGTCAATCAAAAGCATTCCATTAAATGTGGGTAAATGAATTGCAGTTTTGTCCTGATCTCTGACTTTCCTGGGCAACTTTCCTTTAAGATGTGCATCTTTTTATAAACTTGAATATGAGATAAGGTTTATAACACCAACAACAAAATCTCAGTTATCCTCCCTTTTCTTCCAAGGAGATTGACTAGTAAAGATAGTTCACTGGCGCAGGGATGTCCAGAAGTTGTGGGAGAGGGGGAATTATGAAAACATCCTGATGGTCCTTTCCTTTAGCACTTGCAACACCATATTGAAACACCATATTATAGCACCCTTAAAATATGATGGCACTTTCATCCTTTGGAGGAAGCATTCTTTCCTGTTGATCCTCTACTGCCTCCCATTTTGCAGTGAGGCCGCTTAGGTTAAGATTTGGAGTCTCTTTGTCACCCATCAAGAGGCCAGACACTCTGAGAGAGTAGCGGGCTGAAAGCCACATAGCTGTTGAGTGAAGATGAATTGTTCCCAGCCTTCTGACTCAACTGTAACTTTCACTGCAGGTGTTGTGTTCTGATGATGCCTCTCATTTCTACAGGAAGAGGAAGAGGAGCAAGAGGAAGGAGGCTCTGGGGCATCTGGAGAACCCAAGAAAAAGGAGAAATTGCTAGATTCAGATGAGAGCGAGGAAGAAGAGGGTGAAGACTATCAGGTAAGTTGGGGTTGCAGAATAGCTTCCCTATTACAGGACCAAGAAGAGTGAAGAGATGTGATTGGCTTTGATTCAGCTGGTTGACACTTCTGCACATATAATATGCCGCCCTGCACTTCCTCACCACACATATGCACACACCAAGATCTGGTTTAACCCCTCCTCCCCCACCTTAATGTCAACTTTCCCACATAGACAGGAAGCAGATCAGATGAGTTCATTCTACTTGTAAGGCAACATTAACAGAATCTTGCAAGTGTGAAAGTACAGATCTCCCTCAATCTCTTTTTGCAGCCTGATAGGTTAGGAAACATCCTTTACGAATTTCTTTCTCTTCCCATTATGCAGCTGTGGACTATGTTTTTTCTTATCTATCCATTTCCTAGGCAGCATCTCTCCATCTCCCAAGGTCATTTGCGCATATCATTACATATTATTTATTAAATTTATCCCTGTCCATTTTGCGATTATGAAACTGGGTGGCTTACAATAAAATCATAAAATGCCACAATAATAAATAAAAATACTAAGAAGGGATAAACACTAAAAGGGATAAACAAGAGCAGGCTACGATGGAGGTGGAACCATCAATCTGACATCAAAAAGGTGTTTCAACAAGCTTTTCAGAGTAATACTTTACCCTTTACCTGACATATCTTTAGCTTTGTGCTAAATCTACAATTCTTAACACATGCTTAGATGATTTTCCCATTTCTGGAGTTACAGTTATGAACTGCCTCAAGATAGGCAGTTGCATGGAGTCCTTGATGTTTCTGAGTTTAATAGTTTGTCTGGTATTAACAATCAAGCAGAAAATAACCCCCCCGCTAAGCTACTGTGTATAAACCAAGAGCAAACTTTTCCTACCTTTTAGTACTGATGATGTTACCTAATTGGGTAATGAAACATCTGCAAGAAAACAACCAAGTTCAGAGAGCATAAAGGACTCCACAGTTCAACCATGAGCTACAGATATTCTCTTCTATTGATATGCAGTTGTATCACTCTACAAGAGAGGAACCAAAGCAGATAAGGAGATGCTGCCTTTGGATGGAAAGATGTCCACGTAGGGTGCTGTAGACACCTGCTTTGAGCTAGAAGATGTTGTGTTATCTTAATTACACACCATGCTTGGAAGTCCAGAGGCTGGCTCCACGGTCCAGTAGTAATGTGATTGCGCAAGTTCTGAAGTATGTTGCAGATGATGGGACATGCTTTTACCAGATGCACAGATTCCATTCCCCTGAACTGTATACATCTCAGCCAGGGTGTTTCCCCATGAAGAATCTGCCACAACTCCCTTTGTGTCTTTCAATTCCAGCCAAAGCACAAAGGAGTGGAAGGCATGATCAATATTGAAAATCCCAACCGTGTCGTACAAACAGCGAAAAAAGTTACCCAGCTAGATATGGAGAGCCCCAGGGAATTGTCACGGAGAGAACGGTAAGACATTTCCTTTCCTCTGAAAGAAGGAAGAAGGAAAGGTGGGCAGTCCTAGGCTTGCTAGTCTCTTCCTAAAACCTCTTGGAGTAAGCCAAATGTTTGGAAGGAGGTTTAGGTGAAACAGTGAGCTTTTTAATCTTTTGGGAATAATGAGTGGTGGTGGGACAAAATGCACTTTGATTAAATTCTATTTACATCAGTATTTCTCAACCTTGACCCCTTTAAGAGGGGCTGGATAATTCTGGGAGTTGAAGTCCACAGCTCTCAAAGCGGCAGGGTTAAAAAAACATTACATTGAATAAAAGTCAAATGTAATCAAGAAGACCATTTGCAGTCATATATTTCATTGTTTTCCCCTCCTGCTGCTTTAAAAGTTACTATACAACCAGGCAATACCGAAATGTGGGCTGTTTTGTTCCCTCGCATGAACCTCACATGTTCAGAACCCTGAAGACAAAAGACCATCATGTCAGGGCGTGTAAGGAGCTCTCCAAAGTGCCACATTTCTTTGGATATTTTCCCAACCGTTCTCCCACCTTTTCAGAGAAGAGATTGAAAAACAGAAAGCAAAAGAAAGGTACATGAAGATGCATCTCGCAGGGAAAACGGAGCAAGCGAAGGCTGACCTCGCCCGGCTAGCCATTATCCGGAAACAGAGGGAAGAGGCAGCCAAAAAGAAGGAAGAAGAGAGGAGAGGTAAGGAAGGAACATCCAGGCCGATGCTTAAGTGGAGTGATGCTCCTGTGAGGCTTGGGAACCCCAATAAGGAGGAGAAATGACATCTCTCTAGCATCTGTTTTTTTTTTCCATCTGGGTTTGGTTTCTCCACCATTCATTCCTCTGCTTGTGTTGTTTTTGTGTTTATTCTAGTATTACTTGTTTATGTTTTTAACAATTGGTAAACTGCCCAGAGTTATTGGGAGTTGGGCAGCATATAAATTTATCTCGTTGTTTTTATAATTTTATACAATAAAATTTTACTAAAAAGTTAAAATTTTTATTATAAAGGCCTACATGGCTTGGGCCAGTGAAGGAGTCTATTACATCCACTCAGCCCACCAAGATGGGAAGGCAGGGTATGTTACGGGTCCTATCAATAGCCATCTGGGTGATTTTGGACCAGTCAGTCTCTCACTCTCAGCTCACCCCACTTCAAGGGTTGTTGCAGGGAAAATAGGAGGAGGAAGGAATATTAGGTATGTTCATCACTTCGAGTTACTTATAAAGTAATCAAGGTGAGATAAAAAAAATAAAATAAAATGTACATCTGGGCCTTCTGGTAATTCTATGGAACATCCTTCCTTCCGAGGTGCAGGTTAGCCCCTGTCCTGTTGCTCTTCCAAAAGGCCTAAAAACATGATTTTTTCAGCAGTCCTGGGAACCACAAATTGAGATGGAGTCGACTGAGTGGCTAATTTCATTGTCCTGTTGGTCTTTTGTTGCTTTTTGGGGGGATTGTTATGCAGTAATTTTTTTTAAATGTTGTAAGCCACCTGGAGTCATCTATGCATGAGTTGGGTGGCTTCATACATTTGTTTCATAAAATGAATGAATCATTCAGCTCTTTTTTTCCTCCTCTGGTTTATGCACAGCTAAAGATGAAGCGGCTTTGGCAGGCAAGAGGATGCAGTCCCTGTCTCTCAACAAGTAAAGGCAGGCCACCTGAGAGGAGGAAAATCCCAGGGACTGTGCTTCGCGGGGCACCCTTTGGAACTCACTGCAGCGTCATTTCCAAGAGAGGCTGCGCGAGGAGCGTAGCAGCGGTGGCATCCCCGTTACCTCTTCAGAGAAACTGACCACTCTGTGTTTATCTTCATCTAGGCACAGAATTCCTTGGGGTTATTTTGGGGGGAGGTAGAGGGGAGGGAAAAACAGGCAAGGGAGGGTAAATGTGGGGGGAGAATCCGGGAACTCTCAACCTTTGGTGCAGAATCGTGACAATGCCAACAGTTGCATAGAGTAACCGTTTGGGGAGGAAAATGCTGCCGGCTGAATGGTTTGATGTGTTTCGATTTTCCAATGGCCCGTCCAGCGGTTGGAGGGGAGGGAAGCAAAAGGATGTGGGAAATTTGCTGGGGAAGGGGTGGAATGCTTCAGCTAGCTTGCAGGGAACTAGGGAGAGGGGAGGGGGAGGAATAGTTTTGATCCCTGTAGATGCAGTTGCAAAAATGGTGGCGGGGAATTCCATGTGCTTTGACCATAGACCTTGGCTGCAGAACAGTCTAAGGAAACAAACTGTGTGTGTGTGAGAGAGAGAGAGAAATCCTTGATCCTACCCCTCTGGCTATTTTGGTTTTATTTTACTGCCCTGTTATTTTCTTTTCTTTTTTTTTAACCGTCCTTTTCATTTCTTTCCTTCTCTGGAAATGGATAGTGACTTTTTAAAACTTGGGCGACGAAACGATAACCAGAGAACATGTCCTCTTGATGGTGCATCTTCTTGGAACAGAAGCAGACAGGAAACAAAAAAAAACCCTGTATATTTGGCTGAATAAAATTTAAATTATCGTAACGATCTGGGCTGGTGCTCTTCCCAAGGGATTGCCTTGAATGCATTACTCAGTATCTTTAAAAGGCAAGAAGCGGAGAGATTTTCTGCCTGCAGGTCCTTTGGCATTGTCATCCGTTTCTGCTCACGGTCACCATTTTGGAGGAGTGAATAGGTGGAGGGTCGACTTCGTCCCCTTTCAGTAGGGAGAAACTCAAAAGGCTTACATTTCTCGCGGGTTTGAAATGATATAAGTGCCAGGAGGATTTTTCCCAAGGGAGGCAGTCAGATGAAAATTCTGTGATTCTTGCTTTCCAAAACGTGGGGACTCAGAAAAGATGCCACAGACTCATTTTAGCAAAGTTGAAGCAACAAGAGCTGAAGACCAGTGTTCGTCAACCTTGGCCCCTTGAAGATGCATGGATTTCAATTCCCAGCATTCCCTAGCCAGCATGGTTAGTTGGGGAATTCTGGGAGATGAAGTCCATACTTCTTAAAAGAGGCCAAGGATGACAAACAGTGGCTTAGACTGTAGGAGAAGGGCTCATTCCTTTTCTAGCTAGATCTGGAAAATGACTGGCTGGCTGGCTTAGAAATTCTGGAA
>JANHZU010000107.1:8514-19614 GCA_032468055.1 Acrochordus granulatus
GAATGCAGATTTCCAGAGAATAGCAAGGAGAGATAAGAAGGCCTTCTTAAATGAGCAGTGCAAAGAAATAGAAGAAATCAATAGACTGGGAAAGACTAGAGAGCTCTTCAAGAAGACTGGAGATATAAAGAGAAGGTTTTATGCAAAAATGGGCATGATAAAGGACAAAAATAGTAGGGACCTAACAGAAGCAGAAGAGATTAAAATGAGGTGGCAGGAATACACAGAAGACTTATACAAGAAAGATCTAAATGTCTCTGATAACCACGATGGTGTGGTAGCTTATCTTGAGATCCTGAAGTGTGAAGTCAAGTGGGTCTTATGAAACATTACTAACAATAAAGTTATTGGTGGTGACAATATTCTAGCTGAACTAATTAAATCCTACAAGAAGATGCTGTTAAAGTGCTGCACTCAATATGCCAACAAATTTGGAAAACTCAACAATGGCCAACAATGATTGGAAAAGGTTAATTTATGTTCCAATCCCAAAGAAGAGCAATGCCAAAGAATGTTCAAAGTACTGTATAATTGCGCTCATTTCACACACTAACAATGTTATGCTCAAAATACTGCAAGCTAGTTTTCAGCAGTATTTCAACTGAGAACTACCAGAAGTACAGCTGGGATTCAAAGAGACAGAGGAACTAGAGATCAAATTGCCAACATTCACTGGATCATAGAGAAAGCAAGGGAGTTCCAGAGACACATTTACTTCTGCTTCATTGACTACACTAAAGCCTTTGATTGTGTGGATTACAACAAACTGTAGCAGATTCTTAAAGAGATGGCAGTAGCAGATCACCTTACCTTTCTCCTGAGAAACCTGTTTGCTGATCAAGAAGCATCAGTTAGAACTGGACCTGGAACAATGGATTGGTTCAAAATTGGGAAAGGAGTACAACAAAGCTGTATCTTGCCACCCTCCTTATTTAACTTATTTGTAGAGCATAACATGTGAAATGCCAAGCTGGGTGAATCACAATTAAGATTGCAGGAGAAATCTCAACAACCTCACATATGGAGATGATACCACTCTAATGGCAGAAACTAAAGAGGAACTAAAAAGCCTCTTGATGAAGTTGAAAGAGGAGAGTGCAAAAGTTGACTTGAAACTCAACATTAAATGAATGAAGATCCGGTCCCATCACTTCCTGGCAAATAGGAAAAAAAATGGAAGCTGGGACAGATTTTATCTTCTTGTACTCCAAGATTACTTCAGATGGTGACTGCAGCCATGAAATTAAAAGATGCTTGCTCCTTGGGAGGAAAGCTATGGCAAACCTAGACAGTATATTAAGGAACTGAGACATCACTTGCTGACAAAGGTCCATATAGTCAAAGCTATGGTTTTCAAAGCAGTAATGTATGGCTGTGAGAGTTGGACCATAAGGTAGGCTAAGCATCAAATAATTTATGCGTTCGAATTGTGGTGCTGGAAAAGACTACTGAGGGTCCCTTGGACTGTAAGGAGATCAGACCTGTCAATCCTACAGGAAATCAATTCTGATTGCTCATTGGAGGGACAGATACTGAAGCTGATGCTCAAGTACTTTGGCCACATAATGCAAAGTGAGGACTCTTTGGAAAAGACCACAATGTTGAGAAAAATTAAAGGCAAAAGGAGAAGGGGATGGCAGAAGATGAATGGTTAGATAGCATAGTCAGTGTGATGGGCGTGAGCTTGGGCAGACTCTGGGAGGCAGTGCAAGACAGGGAGGCTGGGTGTGCTTCAGTCCATGGGTTGCAAAGAGTTAGACACGACTGTGCAACTGAACACAATTAGTAGTTGGAAGTGTAGAATTTTTGGAAGAAAATCAGAACCTTTTGAAGACATAATCATGTTCAGTGAAAGTGATGGCCACAACATTGTGATCAAAGCCCAGCTTGTTTTTTGTATCCATCATACCTTGCAAATAGGAAATAGTTTGAAGTTTTTCCACTTGAATACTTGGTCATGGTGGTTCAGAGTTTTTAAAAAAATGTCACTTGGGGTTAGAAATTTGCATAACTCTGTTTTATATCTACTGGAGTGCTGCATTAGAATTGTTGTTTAAGTAGCTATTCAAGTAGGATTTATCATGTATCCACCTGTTTGATTAATATTCAAAACCATTTTCTGAATCATCTTGGATCAATCACACTTTCTCTGTTTAGGTTACTACCCAAAATTTACTCTGGGGTACCTTCAGCAGGAAGTGGTGGTATGAAAGAATTTAATGCTGAATCATGACAGGAGATAGGTAGGTGGATGGGTGGATGGATGGATGGATAATAGAGATAAAGAGATAGATATGAAAAACACAAAGCCATATTTACTGCTATATAATTTGGAACAAAATGTGTTTGCTATCAGTTTATGCCTGATAAATAATGACAGCATGATGAATGCATTTTCACCAATGCTTAGGCTTTTAGCTTCCACTGTAAATGTATTTTTGTCTGCTGCATTTTTATAAAAGTCACCACACAATAGAAGTTTTTTTAGAAATAAGACCCCCTGAATTTAGTGAGATTCTAGGTATTGGAATGTAGTATTATATCAAAAGCCCAAATTATATTTGGAATGCCATGAACTAAAATGTTCTTAAATGAGATGCCATAGTTAGTCATCCATTATCATTTGAATAATTCAGAATCTATGTATTTGTATTCATATTCTTATCCTCACTGAACTGTTTTTTTTTCTTTTTTACTAATACAAAGGATGAGATTTGTGTTATTTCTCTTCTACATAACTGTGTACAAGATTAATCATTAGTGCAAGACAAGGGAGCCTTATGATCAATTAAACTTGCAGACATATTGAATATGCTGGACACAAGCCATAATTTCTTCTCATTCTGTTAACCAGCTATTGCTTTCTTTTGTATAGGCTACATGAGGGTGCTCAGATTCAGCATGAGAAGAAATGACCCACCTGAGATACAGTCTTTTCCTATACTGGCTTTCAGAGGAAAGTCAGTTTGGCCTAATGGTTAAGAAATCAGGCCAGAAACAGGGAGTCTGTGAATTCTAGTTCCACCTTAGGCACAAAATCAGCTGGGTGATCTTGGGCCAGGTACTCTCTCTCAGCCCTAGGAAGGAGACAATAGCAATCTACGTTTGAAATCTTGGTAGAATTTCTATTGCTAAGAATCTACAGATTCAGTTTATGATGTAGGTGGCAAAAATGAAAAGAGATGGCAGTAAACAGAAACAGCACCATATAGCTAGGAAAACTTTTATGTCACCTCACTAATATAGCTGTAATTTAATGTGGCGTCAATGTTTGTACTGCAAATACAGTGTACATTTCCTTATATGCGTTGCCATGTTATCAGCAATGGAACAAATGGTGTAACTGCAATAGTGACTTTCAGATGAAAAGGATTCCAACATACTGCCAATCCATATCACAGTTGCTCTTTTTTTTAAGATTTCCATCTGCTGTGTCTACAAAAACAAACAAAACCCCAAATTATGTTGCAAACAGCAGTTATTAACATTATTCCTAAATTTCATTTGTTATGATCAGTGCTTGCAGTGTGCTGGAACATTTCTCTGAAGTTCCATCCTTTGCAAAATTCTTTATAGAGGTGCCAACTTTCATCTAGAAAGTGCTGCAAAGATTCTTTAGAAAGTGAGTGGACTCTTTCAGAAACAAGTCCCATTGGAAACTGACTGCATTTGCGATAACACAGAAAGATCCTCCTCAGAGGCTGCTTGTGGGTGGAATTAACAACCATTAAACTGATTTTAATTATATGTACTATTATTTTGCTCTGCACTCTGACAGACAGTGAAGCATATCAGCATATATTTTCTGTTATTTGAAAGTTTGACTCTTCACAGAAAAGAAACACGCATAATGTGGTGGTAAAATGTGGTGGGTGGGTTATGCAAGATTTTCTTTTGTTCTGAATTGGGATTTCGTGCTTTCATATGCCAGGCATTGCAATCGCAAGACAAGAATATTTAAAGCAGGATTACTTACCATTTGTTCCTATCTCTGATTGGATTTATGATCAAAATAACTTCTTGTAGTCCTCCAAGGCTTCTGTATTGAAGTACTCCAATAATCCAATCTGAAAGCATGGCATGGCACAGGGCGTTACATGGCGTACTTATTCATATACAACAATCTTTATATGATATAACTTACCAGTTGCCATTAAATATTTGGTGGTATTAATATTTATGCAGGCAAGCAGGAGGTTAAGGAATATACATAAAATAATTGAGTAATGAAAAGAGAGGGAGGAAGAGAGAGAATCATTTTAATTTTCACTAGATAAAGCATGAAAACTAGTAACACTTACAAGGCTGACAAAACAAAAATGTGATGGAGCCCTATACTTTTCCCCTGCAGGTTGATTAAACTGAAATTTGCCTTGGGTTGCAGCTGGCTGACACCCAAAGATGCCATTATTTAAAAGCGATGAGAAGCTTGTCCTGTCATTCAAAGCTCCTTGAGGCAGTGAACTCTATGGGTCCTCAAGCTGTCCTATTTTCTGAAGGAACATGGGTTGTGAGCTGCACATTGTTCCCACTGCACTTTATAATAATTAGAAACAATGCAAGCAGGAAGACTCCTTGCAATGCTCTTGAGTGGACTCCAACAGGGGCAATAGAGAAGATGCTTGCAGAATTAATGTATACTTTTAGGCATTTACGTATTATTTCTATCATTTTTAAAAATCAGTTTCTGTGTTGTTCATTCTAGTGATAATTTTGGAAAGATACACATTTTAGTTAAGGTGGATGCTAAAATATCATAATACTAAATTTTAAAGCCTTATAATTAATGAGATATTATTTTTCACATTGTAATATGCAACAGATTTTTTCTAATAGGTATAAATGCTAAATATTAAAATTATTAGCATTTTATGGCCATTTTGAAATAAATAATCTACTAGCAATAAATTGCTTATATCAGCAATGCATCATAAACTTATCAATGGCTTTGATCAGTGTTACTTCTCTACTTATGTCTTCTGCTTATCTTAAAACCAACCAGGACCAGTGTGTTGTAATAATTAAGTTGTTCACTAGGAATGGAGAGTCCTAAATTCTAGTCTAACCTCAGCCAGAGAAGCTGGATGACCCTGGGCAGTCATCTCTCTCTTAGTCTAGCTCATCACATAGAGCTGTTGTTATGAGTAAAAATAGGAGGAGGGTTACCTTGAAGTCCTTTATGAAAGAAGAGATATTCACCTATTAAATAAATAAATAATACCCGTAACAATATCTTATTAAGCTTCCCTGTAACTTACTCCCTTTCCCCATCTGCTTATGCTTTCACAGCAAACAAGAACAATACAAAACTCTCATTAACTCTAGAGTAGAAGGGATGTTGCAGCAGGATCTAGGCAATAAACTCCCTGGGAACATGGGTGAGCACAGGTAGGAACTAAATCCTTATTGTAGTTTAAGAAATGAAACTACTACAATCAGTTAATCATTTCAGAACAAAATTTCAGAGTCTCTTCTAACCACTCCTACTTCAAATCTTTCATGCCCCTTTTCCTAGCCTTCTCCTGTGTAAAACTGCTTTGCTCTTCCTTTTTCCATATTCCCTTGGACTACTCATTGGAGCTGTTGAGGTTTTACATCTTTCGCATTGCTGCTCTGAGAATCTTCTTGACATCTTCTGCCTCTAAAAGAATCTTACAGATATAGTGATAGAAAACCACAACTCACTATAGTTAATACATGCTTCAGGTTTCTGAATTGTGTGGAGCAAACAATATGATGAGAAGCTTAGTTCTGAGAACTTTGAAATATTTGGTTCAGAAATTACCGACCTTAGTCTACCAACCACAATGGCTGCATTCACTTGACATATGAAGACAAAACTACATCATTACAATTTGAAACCCCAATTTGCTTATGCTCAGATGGAACAAGGAAACTCTCTTCTGAGTGAGGAAAGATCTTTGCCTAATCAGGAAGCCCCTTTGGAATAATATTTTCATTTAATATTTATAATACTCATGGAATATAAAAAACAATTAGCATGATCACTGGGCCAAGTGGCAATGGAGAAAGAGCTTGTTTCAGTGATTCTGGCAGCTATCCTCCAACCCTGAAGCAAGCAGGATGAAATTGCATTGCCCTAAATCTTCTTGTCCTCACAGTGCTCTTATCACTTATTTAAAAAAGAAAAATGTTGCAGAAACCAGGGTTTCTATACCCCAAAGACAGCACAAAAAAGAGAGAAAAAAGCAAGGGAGAGATATTTATAAACAGAGGCACATGTATTTTCTATGGTGTATACTACAGAATAAGGTAAGTAAACATGGGAAAGCATACCTTATTCCACACCCTCTCTCTATATTGGTGTTATTAAACATAGGGAGCTACTTCACACTGAATTGGGTTATACACGTTAAATACACTATACAGTAATTTGTTTAGCTACATCCAGCCTAACAGGAATATGCTCCCTGCCCATGTTTTTCACCTTCAAAAGTTATGTTTTCCTTTATAAGCTATCTTAAGCCTTCTGAGCCGATGATCTTTTCAGTCTAATAATAGCCCAGTTTCTATTGCCTACACCCCTGGCTTGCCCCCTCCCCTCCAGTGGCTGGTTGCTGCCCTATGCAGCCATTTCATCCTGGGCTGTTGGCGTCCTATGTTCCCCACTGGCTGGCAGATGCCATTTCTTAATTACTTTGTGGCTGATCCAACACGCCCCATTAAGTCAATGAATTTTCCTTGCTCTAGGTTTCCGCCTCCCCTCACAAAGATCGTTGCTCCATTCAGCTCTTACAATTCCCAGGGCATATCCTTTCAATTTCTGCCCAGGCTTTGGGTGAAACATGTTTCCCTTACCTTCCCATCCACAGCCCACAGTACTGAAAATCTTCTGTTCCTTTTTCTCCCTGTTCCTCCAGGACAATCTTAAAATTGTGGCGTAGGTAGATTGGACTGAATGTATTGGTGTATGCTGTTTGCTTCTGTGAAGCTGAACATCAGATCTTCCTTGCTATAAAGTTATCACAAATCTATTGTGGAATATTAGAATAACCTGTATCTTTTGCTTTAATTATTATAGCATCATTGGAATGATGGTGCAACAATGGGTGAAAAAAAGAAATAAAGGGTTTATATTAGTGTCAAAGGAAAGAACCTAGGAAATGGGTGTGAAAACTGTGTTTGCAAACATCTGGGAAAGCAAAGAATGGGGATTAGTAAGGAGGCAACTCCTTTCTCTAAAAAGAAAAGTAGATATTGAGAAATCCGTTCACACTTGTATTCTCTTCATGAATGGGAAGAACAAAAGGAGGGGAACAACCAGTCATGGCCTGCCATGTCTGTAATCCAGAGTGAGTATGAATCCAAATGTTGTCAAATCACTGCAACCCCAATTTAAATTTTAAAGCTGGCTTCAGGAACAGCCGGGAAGAACACAAGAGACAAACAGCTTAGCAATGCAGAATTGCTTAGTATGAACCCCAAAAACTACAGTTTATTCAGGTTTACTTACTATATCCAGTAAGCTGTTCAATAAACAATCAGTGACAGCATGCAATGTGTGAACCAGGACATGAAGTCAGCCTCTTAGTCTAGTTAGCAGGATTGTGTACAGCACCTGCAAGTGTGAGTTGACATAAAATGCTGCTTCTTGAAGTGTTAAAACAGTTGCATGCTCCAGAAGCTTCTCAGCATGCCTTCCCTGGAGATCTCCTTCCACACATGTGTATGAGGATGAGGCTTCCTTGGGAATCCCAATAAAGCAAAGATGTTGTGCTATCCAGGCATAGACAGCCAGGGTTAGTATGTGAAGCAGCCATGTAATTCCTCAACAGGAGTGATACACGAAGCAGGATCTTCAAATGGGAAGACAGATTGTCAGCCTGTTTCAGAAGAATTTGGTTGGTATTATTTCAGGCATTAAAAATCCCATAACAAAATAACAAATACACAATTCCAATACTGCAAGCTACAAAAGTTGTGATAATACACATTGGAAAACAAAGATTAAACCTTTCTGTAAAAAGTGGAATGGACAAACGATGGTAATGACTGATGATGATGACAATTTTTAAAAACTAGAAGTGAAGAACATCCTAAGAACAATAACAAGTCAGCATAGTTATTAACACAAAGCTACTATTATCCTAATTGCAGAAAAATACCAACTGCTATCATCTGCCATCACAGAGTTTATTTGGGAAAAAAATCATCCAAACATGAGGCATGACAAAATTGAGAACTGAAAACAATAGTAGACCTAATTTTTGTTTATTTTCTATAGCATCATTTTTATTTATATTTTTACATGTCTTGTTACTATTGAATTTGTCATTAAAAGTACATCAAAACAACAGCTTCCATCTCCTTTCCCATTACCCCCAATAATCAAACTGGTTATTGAAATGAGCAATAAGCATACAGGCAGTGTTCCCAAATGGGTTGTTTACATTTGGGAGCATGTGGGAACATCTGAGAATGTTTGAAAGAAATTCCACAGCAGGTTGAGGAACACCTGCAAGCAGTTTGCTTTGAGGGTAGTGGTTGGGTGATAGTTGAAATGAAGCAGAGGGAGGGAGGGAGGTTCAACTACTTGACCTCAGGTTGAAATGGAGACAGTATCACTGAATAGATAGTATCACTGAATCATTGAATTGCTTCTTATGTGACTATCTGAAGCTATTGTTACCAGATAGTGAGGTGAAAAGTTAATGTAATTTCTGGGCTGTTGTCACAGTTACGAGGATTACTTTCCATCAGATTCATTTGATAAAAACAGCTGCCAGATTTCTATGTGTTTTTGAGCCTGACCTAGCAGCCATCACTTGTGGTCTGGAGCGTGTGGATATTTAAAGTGCAATCTGCAGTATCTAGGTGTCTATGATACTTTAAGAGCAAGTGATTGGTAGACAATATTGTTATTTCAAGAAACTTGCTTTGCTTCCTATTTCAGCACATTTTTAATTTCCAAATTGGAAAACTGAAATGATCACTGAACAATGACTAAGTGGTTAATCTGAAATGTCTTGTCTAAATATATTTAATTATTTTTGTACGACATATAGTCTATGAGAGGCTATTTGCATCACAAAACTAATTAGAAGAATCACTGATTCAGACAAAATTTCACTAGAATCATTAGTATACGTAGTCTTCAACTTACAACCACAATTCAGCCTGGAATTTTCCAAATCTACCTTATCCAGTGGGCATTTTTGCTAGAAAATGGCAAAAAAATAGTTTATTACTACAGGACACTGCAACCGGTCATAGATGTGAATCAGTTGTCAAGTGCCTGAAATGTGATCACATGACCATGGCAGTGGTGCAGCATCTTTGACAATGGGTCGTAAGTAAATTTGAATCCACTGTAATGTCAGACAGGCATTAAGCAACTGGTTATAAACTGAGGATTACCTGTACTCAAACCAGACCAAGGCCTTTGAAATCCCAATGGCACAAGTTTGAGAGAAAGAATGTAGAAACATACACCTTTCCCCTAGAATATTAGCACAGCTGAGAGCACTTTTGCACTACACTGCGCCACACTGTCAATCTGCTTCTGTCATGCAGTAATCTTAAACTGGTTTAAGAAAATACTGTCCAGACTGGGATGCTTCAACAGTGGTTTGCAGATTGCTGGCTGCTGCATGCCCAATCCCTGCCACCATTCTCTTAGAGTAACAGTTCCTCTCCTGATAGTGTCCCAATTTTCAGCACCATTTGCTTTCCTTTCTGTGGATGTGACTGATCTAATATTCTTTTTGAAACATATAATGCTGTTTACGAAGTTAAAGCATCAAAATGCATTCACATGTGGGTGACCATGTGGGCCACCAGCTTTAAAATAAAAATCCATTTTTACATTTTCCTGGCTTTGTCTTTGCCTGTTTGTTCTACCTAATATTATAGTGTTGTTTCAGTAGTGTAGCAGCTGTAATATTTGCTTGTGATGAAAAGAAATGCTGGTTTCAAACCCTAACACATTTTTTCTTTAATTACAGTTTTTCTTTCCTGGAGCTACCCATTTAATGCTAATTTTTAAATCAATTTCTCAGTGCATCATTTAATTGTTTTTCTCCTCAATGGAGTAGGAAAGATTGTATTGCAGTTCCCACATAGCCAAATGAGTAAGTATCGCAAGGGATTTATCATTGTGTTTACATGGGGCTGAGCTTTACAAAAAAGAAGCATCAGTATTTCTAATGACATATTGGTGTATTATTAAAAAATCCCAATAACAGTGGAAAGGTAGGTTACTCAAGAAAAGAGAGTAGTTTACTGGTATAGGCTTTCACAGCCAGTATCTGTTAACCAGTGTTGAGCTTCAGGGTTAATGACCATGATCTATACAACAGATTTCCTGACATTTTTCCAACAATTGTGGCTGGCATCTTCAAAGGCAAGATGCTCTTCTACACGAACCACAGGCAACTGAGCAGGGATTGACTGGGCTCCTGTGTGTGTAGACAAGTGTCCTGACTTTTGGTTAGTCTGTAGACAAGCTGTTTTGGCTTGAGATTAGCCTCACCATCTTGAATCAGTCAGCTCAACTAAAGACCAATTACAAGTCAGGACACCTGGTTATAAAGATACCCTATGGGATATATAGTTCCTATATGGAATGAATGAACTAGATAGCAGGAATGTCCAACCTTGGCAACTTGAAGATGTGTGGACTTTAACTCCCAGAATTCCTCAGGCAGCTATGCTATCAGCCTGAATGTACTTGCTCCCCTCTATAAACTATTGATAAGAATCACCTCTTCAAATCACTATACTTCCATACATACTGACCAATATTGTGCTTGTAAGGATTTTTAAAGAAATCATAAACTTATTTAGTGAATGAATTTTTCAGCTAGTGCTGGCTGAGGAATTCTGGGAGTTGAAGTCCACACATATTCAAGTTGCCAAAGTTAAACACACCCAAACTAGAGAGAATAAGTACTCTGCTGTCCTGTTAAGCAGGAGTCCAAATAGGACCATAGAATATAAATTGCAGCAAACACAACGGTGAGAACTTCATACAAAAGTGTAAGCCACCAATGCAAAGACTCCACAAAATAATTAGATCTGTATTAAGATACAGATCTGTATTAAGATACAGCAGCAACAACCTGTATTTAGGAACACTGA
>JANHZU010000108.1:0-10438 GCA_032468055.1 Acrochordus granulatus
AATATTCATAACTAACCTTGCTATTTTTTACACATGGGGTAAACTTTTGCTGTTCTGAAAGAAGAGAGGGAGAAGGAAAGTTTAACATTTCCTTGATCTCTGAAGAGATTTCTGCAGGAGCTACGGAAATAACTTTTGACATAATGATAGCCACAGAATAGTTTAGCAGTACCAAAACAGCAGGATACAACTGAAATGCTTCTTACTTGTCTCCTGTGATTGGACTGCATAAAAAGTGACTTCTGGAAAAGTTCCACATTGTGTGTCTTCCTTTCAGCTTTTCACTGGAAAAATGAGGCTGCAAATAGTAGTGATGGCTACTCAGTCTTCACACTTGTCATTCTTGGCCTAATGAAAGTTGTGCTTGACTTGATTTGGTCTAAGGGGCTCATCCCTTATTGAAGCTTTGTTGATATTATGAGAATATCATGAGAAAAAAAAACATGCATGTGAAGAAAATCATACCTCCACAAATCACTCATGAAATAATGGAAAAAGTCCTTTTGGAGCCCAAGCAGCTGAACAGTCATTAAATGTACTGTAAAATCAATAGATGAGAAAATCCAGAGGAAAAGAAAGAGCATATGTAGAACTCAAGACAATAACATGATGGTAAGTTCCCCATAGTGTTTCACAGAACTGGGGAATGAAAGATGGATTTTCCACCAGTGGAAAAAGATTCTTGAGCTTGTGGTGAGGATATTCCTGCTATTCTGAATAGAAAAGATTCTGCTAGAGTTGGAAGATTTGGATGAGATGCCATACAGAAAATCCGAATAGTCAGCATTTCCCGTGTTATTATGACTGGGGATCCATCCAATTACTTTCTATTTTAATGGAAAAGTATGATAGGACTTGGAGAGCAGAACATTTGTGTGGGCTTGAAGAGACCACAATGACAACCTGTTCTCCACCCATGTCCCAGTTAATCAGAGAAGAAGAAAAACCTAAAAGAGCTCTGCTACACCATTCAAAATATAGTATCCTGATGGAAAAATATAGGGTTTTCTTGAGAGAGAATTAGCTTCAGTTATCCCAATAAAAATATTTTAACCATATGGAAAGAAAAACACAGCAACGTGCCTCAGTAGAGAAAAATAGTGCCTAGAAGGGGGAAAAAATCTCACATTTTCTCTTGGAGGAAACAAACTGGAAAGCACCCCACATTGATCAATTTTTAATTACAGTTCAAAGATGACTCTCAAGGCCATAATTCATAAGCCCATGAGAAAACAATAGCTTCCAATTCTATTACCCAATGCCATAAGATAAATAGTGTCTAAGAAGTGGATGCAGTGTCATCATCTCGGCACATTTCTTCCAGTTCCCCAAAGGAACAGTGGAAGATTCCCCCATGATGCTGTTGTTTCTCCAGTTCTTGCAGGACATTTGGTCCTTGGCTCACATGATGGAAGAAGGAAATGGACAGCTGGATCACAAAGGAAAGAGGAAAGCCACCTGATCATCTGCACTGGGATAGACAAAGAAGGGAATGTGTTTGGTTTACATGTTACCAGCTATCTAATATATCCAAGGATATTTTTATGCCTGCAGGGCTCAAATTTTAAAACATCTAAACAACAAACAAACTGTGGAACAGGAAAACTATATGTAATTTCCTGGTTTGGATGGTAAGCAAATGCTTAACTTTCAGCTGGATACAGCAATTATTCATTCTTACCCAACATTGAAACTGATATGGATTGGGTTTATATTTCAAACCTATATTTTTGTTTTTGGCTCAGCAGGTTGAATTCATTTTAAAATGTGGACTCATTTTAATTTGTGTACCTCCCAGCCAACTATGATTCTTCAACAAATCATCTTTAAGCAAACCATGACCTAGTGTGACCTGTGAACCTAATCATTGTGTTGATTGTCCAGATAGGTCAACCAGACCTTCAGCTGTTTTATTCTTGTTTTGGTGAATAGCATCCTCTCCTAGCCTCTTTTTAACATTCAAGTTAGGATGTAGGAAAGTTGGTTTGTAGACTTTTACATATCTAGTAAAACAAAGTACTGAATACATGTAGAAGAAGAGAAGACAGAGCCAGGGGGAGGATTCAAGGGAGGAATAGTCTGGAATCTTTATGTATCCACAAATGCACAAAGTCCAGCCCTCCTTGATTTCCATTGAATTTTATCTTATATCCACAGCTGCTTGACAGTTGAGAAGATTCTTGTAAACAGGTTGGAACAATAAATCAGTTAAGTTGCATCTAAATGCCTTGGTATGGTCTTTCACACCTGACAATACATTAACATGACAAATTTCATAAGTCTCAAATCCCAAACAGAAATCCAGCTGCCAGTGGCATATATGTGAGATGGATTGTTCTAGACATTGAATAAATAAATGAAAATTTAAAAATCAGATCCTTGGATCCACACTGGTTTCTGGTGTAAAGCTAATGTTTGTGATGAAGGCAAATTATAGGATTAAGTGAGAGGACACACTTGCCCCGTTGAGAGATATTATCAATGGAGCAGAGAAAATCTTCAGCAAGGCACTCTATTTTTTAATATTGTTGTCTTAATATTCTTCTTTCTCCAAGCAACTGCTCTCTCCCTACCTACCCTTAAACCTTAAATAAACCTTAAAATCCTTGGAATTTCATGAGGTACTTGGCAAGCCTCTTCAGTCCAAAGGGGCATTCAGTGAGGGAGCCAGACTGGATTTTATTTAATACACACCGTTTACTTTACGTATCCTTTTAGAGCTAAGTATGTGCAAACTTCTTTTTTCATAGCATCTGTTTTTACTCATTCTGGATCCTGCTTCTCATGTACTGTTTCATCATTTCTATAGGGTTTTATTTGACTTGGCAGCCTCTGGCCACAGGCTGTCATCTCAGAACTCAAGGCTGATGTACAGTTCTGGCACAATATCCATTTTCCAATTCTTGTTGTGACAAATGCACCTGTGTGACTACAGCTCAAAGAGGCCACACTATGTTCAGGTCTCTGAACATGGGCTAAAGGAGCAACCTCAGGTTTGTGGTGAGAGGAAAGGCCTGTACAAAGTTTCCCAATCTATTGCAGTGACAGTGATATGAGTTTCCTCTTAGTAGATATTTTCTATGATACTTCAATGGAATTATCTCCACTGGTGATGCTTTTTGCAAGCACTGACAATCAAGTCAGCTGACAGCTCACACTTCCCAGTCTGGAAAATATCCCTGGAGGCATTTCCTTGTGAATTTCTTGGGATTTGATAGTCTTATAAGAAGCCAGAGAGGCTGCAGGCCATTGGAGAGACAGCAGTACAATGAAGATGTTCCTTCCTCTTTGTAAAAGATGCAATTGAAAATTCCATTTCATCAAATGTTCCCTAGAGACTGAAACATTTATCCCAACAATTTTGCACTCGAGAAGGACTTTTTATCTGTACATATTTAAACTAATTTACTAGCATGACTTTCACAACCAGAATGGGCTCATCAGAATTCCATCTGTTCTGTAATGGTTTCCCAAAGAAAGAACAGGATTTTCCAAAGCACGTTTAATACTTAAAAAACAAACACACACAAAAATGTAAATCACAAAACTGCAAAGCCCTATATGGGACATCTTTTCATGATTACAATCTCAGATCAGGCAAACATTTCAATTATAGGAAATGTCTTTACTCTAAGCAAATAAGTCGAAACCCCCGGGTTGGGCATTTCACTACAATAGCAAAACAAAAGCAAAATAACATATTGGATAACACAATGGGACATCCTTTGAAGTGTCCCCTAAGGAGCAGTTCAGGTTTGTGCAAGTGCAGGATCTCTCTGCTATTATTGAAGCAGCCACATCAATCCTTGTGGACTGTTTTACTACCATTTTTAAGGATGCATTGCTTTAATGACCGAATGCATTATTTGGATTCATTAAAGCAATGGCAGCTTTTTTCACACTCATACAAATGTAAGGAAAGCCTATGTCTAGTATTTTGTAATGTACAGTGTCAACCAGATGGCTTTTATGGAAGCTTATTTTTTTTAAAAAATATAATGTGGAAAGACTCTGTGGTTGTTCTTTCGTAAAGCTTAAACCACATTTTTGAAACCAAAGCTGAAAAAAACTAGCAAATTAGATGAAGAGATATCAATCTTGATTTGGTAGCAGTGACCCATCAAGTGTTCCCTAATTCATGAAAAATTCTTCTCCATGAAACTTACAAAATGTAAGATTTATGTAGGAATTCATGGAAATATAATGAATGAATGACATGGACTGTCTTCTCATTTGAGGATGTGATCTAACACCATTTTTATTACTCTAAACAAAATGAGGGAAAGAAATTCTTGAGGAGTTCTCAAACTGAGTCTGTGATTAATAACCCTACATAAAATTGCTTTAACAGAAGCTAAAGAAACTCTCCCAGATGCACAATAATTTTGATTCTTTTATCCTCTGTTGCACCCTTTATCATGATTCTTATATGGGTTTTCCATTTGAGTCATTTGTTTCTTTAACAGTAAAATAAACCATCAAGTCTCTTGAGGGATTGAGTAAGGTCTCCAGGACATCTGTGTGCCATACGTTAGTAGCCATCAGTTGACAACAGCCTGGTTACTCAAGGACAATTATAGTTTCGATGAAGAGAGTCATCGACTGGGCTTCCATAACACAATGGATTACTGAGGTTAGATTGTGGTTCAACATGTGATCCAAGCATCATTCTAACATGTTGTGTGAACCAAGCTATGATATCATTTGGTTTACAATAACTGTTTCAGCACAATAGATTATGAAAAATGTAGTCATTTTATGTTGTTAACTTCATGGCTATACTCCCATGATATTTTTAAGCTTATCTTACATGATCCTGACTTTGCTTTCCTAATTGTCAAAGGAAAAGCAACTGGGGATAAAGATAGAAATAACTCCAAGACAATGAAGGGGATTCGTTTTATATTGTGCAATATTTTCTTCTAGGAATGAGATAGCATTCTTGGTTCTACCTTTCTTGATAAGAGCTTATCAAGTTTGCCAGTTTCTCCATAAATGGGATGGAAAGAACTTAAAAGACCATTGATGAGATGGATTCCATTTTCAGGTAACAGATTTAAATGCCTCATCTATCATCCTCAAAATGTTTCCTATCCTGTTTAATCTAGCTTCTTGTAATTTACAACAAATAGGTCAACTATGGCCTTTTGGGCAGCCCTGAATTGTCTCCCCACCCCGCTGCATAAATATATATGTACTTATGTGTATATATCAAGCCAATTTGCCAATTTGCTTAATTACTGCTTTGTTTTACTTTGCAAAGCTTATTAAGAGTAGGAGGAAGGAAGAAAGGAAGGAAGAAGGAAGGAAGGAAGGAAGGAAGGAAGGAAGAATTTGATGGGTGAGGGGAGAAGGAAGGAGGGAGTTTGATGGGAGGGAAGGAAGGAAGGAAGATAGGAAGGAAGGAAGGAAGGAAGGAAGGAAGGAAGGAAGGAAGGAAGGAAGGAAGGAAGGAAGGAAGGAATACTTTGGGTCATGTTTCTTAACTGCTCATAGAATTTTTTCCCTCCAAAAAAAAAACAAAACAAAACGCTGGGCCATATTTTTGTCACTAAGACTGAACTTAAGTGATTTTCTCCACTAAGAGATGGAATTCTGGAGAAATTCCAAAAGTACATTTTGTTTTAATGAATTTACTTCTAAGTTCAGTATTTAATTTGTCCAATCATAAACACATTTTTGTTGTTTTACCTAAGCTTGCTTTTCATTTGAAATTAATGTTCTTTAAGAGTAATGATATACAGATCTTCTCTGCTTTGATTTCCTTGTAAATAATGGCTTCTACATACATATATACTGGGCATGTGTGGAAGCCACAGTTATCCGGCAATGAAAAACATCATTTCCACAGATTAGTAGTTGGATGCCACTTTATTTTGCAAAAGTCCTCTCAAGGCCACTTAGCTCCATCTGTCCAAAGTGATCCCCTTAAATTCTGCACAGATTTATTTATATTTCCAGAATTAATGCCAATTTGGATTGCTAATCTTGAGAAAAGAGTGGGCCCAAATTATGAATCCATAGTTAATCTCTTTACTCTTCTTTTCACTCCCCTTACTCCCTGTTTACTTTTTACTCAAATGCCATCATATTTAGGGCTGTCTTATACTATAAACAGTCACACACTCCTCTCTTAGTAATGAAAAAATGTCAAGCTTTGTTTCTGTCCATTTCTCATTCTTCCTAATTATAAATCCAGTTCAAACTATATCCATGCCTTAAATAATACATAAAATTCTTATATTTTATCTCTGTGCATTTCTTGTAATATATGAACATTAGTGCAATGTATGCCTAGTTTCTGTGAGAATTGTCCTTCTAAAACACTAGGATTTGTAATGAGGTGGGTGCCTTTCAGAATTGTAATTATATCCATGTGTCCTCTTCAGTTGGAGAACTGCAACTACAGTATTTAGAGACCATTTTGAAGAATATCTGCCTGTATTTTTGACAATGCAAAACTGGGTCTATTTAGATTGAAATGCCAGCAAAATCTATCATCTACACCCATATCACAAAGCAGGAGCCATTACAAGTTGAAAGAATGTAATGTAAAAGTAAGTTTTTCAAGTTACACATTGAAGGAGTTGGGGTATATAGACAGAGACAATGCTAGACAAGACCAGGTGTTCTCCATTCCATCTTTCAACTGATTATGCTCCCTAGACATGCTCCCCATTTAAATTATGACAATGTAAGCAAAGTATCAGTGTTTCTGGTTTAAGAGAGGAGGGGATCTGTGGTTTCCTTATGAAGTAGTGGAAATCCTGACATCATGTTTTAAAGAGAAGGGGGAGATCAAGGCAGAAAGAAACCATCCAGCCTCAGACCCCAACACGTCCTGTTGTAATTTCAGACAGATTTCCAAAATTAAGAGGGGAAAATGACCTTTCTTGAGAGTGAGAATCAACATTCTCCACAGGCTACTGTTTGTCTATGTTTAGGGATGACTCATTCTTAACTCCTTTTCCATGCAGTTAACCAATTGCTAAAACTGTGAGATGGAGACTTAGAATTAAAGAGAGAGTGAGAGAGAGAGTGAGAGAGAGTTGGGGATGTACCTAAGTTGTGTGAGAAACTAAGCTGAATTACATGTGGGGGGGACAAGGGAAGTTATTTATGGGAAAGGCTAAGGAATGACCCTTTCTCCTGTTGTATATATAATACATTTCCTTTTGGGGAATGAAGAACATTCAAAAGACCCACATGACTCACAATTTGGGTTTTAACTGTACTGGGTAAGTTATACTATCTACAGTATGCAGAGGGAAGGCTTCATCTCATGTAGCAGATATTGAGAGATACTAACAAGATGTTTGGAGGCCACAGAACTGGTCATCAACCTTTTAAGCTGGTCTGCTGCATTAATTATCTCTATTGTATCTTGTATATTGCTGAATACACGAGAAAATGTTTTCAGCTTCTCTAAGATTTCTTTCCTTGATCTCTTTCCCCATCATTTAGCACTCTGGAATGACAGCAGAAGATGTTGCTTTGACTGAACTGGCTTCATTGTGATGCCAAAATCTGAGGTCTAGTCATATAAAATGAAGGTAATGCTAGTGGGGGTCATTCTGGAATCTGATTGTTAAAAAATAATGACATGCTTAACTCTAAATTAGCTTTAAAGTGGTGGCCAAGGTATAATACTTCACCCTGAAGTCCAATCAGGGTGAAAGCAATGTCATTTTGTTGTCATTCCAAAACTTTATGCAAAAAAAGAGAGAATGGTTTTATCCTGATGCCTCATCATGGTCTTGTTCAGTCGCGCAGTTGTATCTGACTCTTTGCGACCCCATGGATTACAGCATGCCAGGCCTCCCTATCCTGCACTGCCTCCCAGAGTCCATCCAAACCTACACCCATCACACTGACTGTGTTATCAAACCATCTCATCCTCCGCTGTCCCCTTCTCCTTTTGCCTACAATCTTTCCCAGCATCACAGTATTTTCTAATGAATCCTCTCTTCACATTATGTGGTCAAAGCATTTGAGCTTCAGCCTCAGATGCTTTGTCTTTCCAATGAGCAATCAGGGTTAATTTCCTGTAGGATTGACTGGTTTGATCTCCTTGCAGTCCAAGGTACCCTCAAGAGTCTTCTCCAGTACCACAATTCGAAGGCATCAATTTTTTGACACTCAGCCTTCCTTATGATGGTGACTAAAGTCAAATCTGAGTGAAGAAAGTAGAACAGTAGAGGAACTAAGAAGTTGGTTCATTTCTTCTCCTTCTCTTTCCCTCTTCCTTGTCTGTCTTCTCTTCCTTCTCTTCATCTGTTTTGAATTGATATAACCACCATACTATTAAATGGCTAGTGGGAAGCAATCTTCATATCATGATTTCAAACGCTGAGCTCTCCCTGAAGATTTAACTTGATTCAAATTTGGCAGAACAACTTCATTGCTTCCTGCAGTTTCTGAAGCTCAAATGTCAACCTTTAATTACAAGGCCTAGATTTAGCTTTTTTTTAACCACTGCTAAAGCAGCCTTTTGAATGCGCACACAGACTTATGCACAAACAATCAAAACCTCCAGATTGAAATTAAGGAAATACGAATCAGAAGGGCCAACTCTATCCAGGAACAAAACTGAATTACCATCACTTATTACTTGCTTTGATGTTCAAGACAAACATATGTCAGTCCTACTCCACAGTGCTGAAGATAAACAGGTAAATAGGTCTATGTGGGGAAGAACATTTGCATCTGGAAGATATTAAACTATTATTTAAGACAAGGGTTTCTCTTTAAAAACTTCCTACTAAGAATTAGGGATTAAATCTGCTTTCAGAGCTGGTTATGTTCATTTTTCCCAACCACAAATTAGTCATGGTCCTTTTTGCTTCACTTTGCAGATCTAACCAAAAAGGAAGAACAAAAAGATCTAACATAATATTGGGTGTGCGGAGTTGTACATATTTCTCCCATCATATACTTTATTTTTTTTGCAAACATATGCAACTCTCTATATGTGTGTGTACAGTTTTTGTATTGTTACTCATATACATCTAAAATAATAAAAAGTATTAAGAAATAAGAATGGGGACTCTTTGAATTAAAATTCACATACAAAGAAATCTCTTCATCATCCCAACCTGAAGCTGCAGACTTTAGGTCAAATATAAACAACGACAATTTGACTAGAGATCTTTTCAGTTGCCATTTGAAACTGGAGCAATAATCTAATTTAATACATTTGGCAGGGAGGAGGATCCAGGAACTGCAGTTCTGCCCCAACCCCATTTGCACTCAACTTAGTAGGACATCCTGAATGGAAAATGAAGACTAAATGTCCTAAACAAATAATTTTTGCAAAAAGAATGGTTTGCCCAAAATCCAAGGGAGATATGTTCTTGGCATCAACTGTACAACTACATATAGTTTTAATTATTGATGGGTTTTTGTCAGTGGGATATTTAGAATTGTTCACTTTTGCTTCATGTCACGGTAACCCAAATATGAATAAACGCAACTTGAGTTTAAAAAAAAGGTTCTTTTTTTTTCCTATCCAGGCCTTTTGTGCTGAACATCAGTATCCAAAGTTGAATGGGGTGAGGCTAACTGTAAACCCGTATGTGTGCCTACTCATAAGTAGAAATAAATTAACTGCTTTCATCATGTTGACAATAGGGATGGATGCAGCAGATATCTTTGTTTAGTGCAGTGGTTGCAAATTGAGCAGCTACACATGTTAATATGAAACCTGCTTAGAAATAACCTCTATTTTGTCTTTACATAGAGTTTGTTTCTTATTGGCCTCCCCCTTGCTGGAAATAGGAGCCACTGGAAGTATCTCTGTGTTAGCTGTTTCATAGAAATGGGAGGTAGGATCACTGAGATGACTTATCCAAGGGTCCCTGTGGATGGCATTCCTGCAAAGAAGAGATCATTAACCAGCATCCCTTTCCTGATCTCATTGAACAGGTAGATTTAATCCAGAGGTTATACTCATGGGTATCCAGGCCCTGAGTCATGAAGATCATTAAAGGTGATAGCTATTATTCTGAATTGTACCTGGAGGTTAACTGACAACCAGCACAGCTCTGTAAGTAGCAAAGTTACATGGGCCAATTTCCTGGGCACATAACTCCACAGATATTTGCATGCAATACAATTGATTCTTCCAAAAGTTTCTCAAGGGTGGCTCCCTCTAAATCAAATTACAGTAGTCCAGCCTCAAGGTGATGAGGCCATGAGTGACTGTGAGTAGGGCATCGCGGTCCAGGAAGGGTCACAACTGGCATACCAGGTGAACCTGGATGAAAGCCCTCCTGGCTATGGCGGTCATATGATCTTCAAGACTCAGCTGTGAGTCCAGGAGAACCCCCAAATTGCGAACCTTCTCTGAGGGGGTCAACACTTCCCCCCTCCCATTAACAAAGATGGATTATAATGGACAAAACGCGATGCCGGTATCCACAGCCACTTGGTCTTGTCG
>JANHZU010000110.1:34622-50710 GCA_032468055.1 Acrochordus granulatus
AATAGAGCAAACTAACCAGCACTTACGGATCTGCTTCGAGGCAGGTTCTGGCCTCGGCTGCTGCTAGGCCGGCTGCTTCTGGCACCCCCTGCTGGCTCGGAGGATCCGCTGCTGCCACTGCTTGAGGCAAAAGAGTCTTTTCCCTCAGCAACATCTCACAGGACAGCACACGGACAGCAATGGAGTTAACTGCACATGGCAGCATTGACAGAACTCTCGCTTGGTTGCTGCCAGAACGTGCAACACTAACTGATGATGCATAAGGTATCGCGCGAAGTTTGCTCATCTTGCAAGTTGCCGTTCATCTAGCGGAATAAATTTTATTAAAATTTTTGCTTGTCTTGCGAAAATCTCATCCTGTGAGGTGCTCATCTTGCGAGGTTCCACTGTATTTAAATCACATATAAATTAATTTCATTTATTTTAACCATGATGGAACAGCTTACAGAGAATACTTATTTTTAATTCTTATTAACTGATACAATTCATTGGATATTTTTAGCTGGATAAATAACCAGGTATGGTGGTATGATTTTTTTTACTCGAAGAAAAACAGAACACAGTGAGGCAATTTTCACAAGATGAAAGTGGCATTATGTCATTATCTAAAATGTTTACATATTTGCTTTTGCAATCAGTTTGATATCAGAATATACGTTTCTCAAAAGTAGGCTAATTTGATTTAGTTATCTATGTGCATAGGGGAACAATTATGTGCTGAGTTCCACTGTTGTTGTTAGAAGAATATGTGACAGGAGATTGCTAGAAAGTCAAATTTACAAGCAGAAAAGTAGGGTTTTTTTTCCCTTTTAGAATTATACCACTTGATTTCCCTGGAAAAGAAATATGCAGGTGGAAAAATTTGGCCATTTAAAAAAATTCTGAATGGATATTATTTCTCAAGTACTATGATAACTGACAAAAAGTAGAAAATCTTTTTACAATATAATTTGTGAAATTCCCTGCCTTTCCTCCCAAGATACAGATAGTTTCAAACTTTTGCCAATTTTGTTGGCAGACCAAAGTACTCTAATTAGAGATTGCATCCAGCTCTTAATTACTTTTATGGTGCTCATGATATTTATTGATGGCTTTTAAACTAAATATATTATTTTAATTTTCTTTGCCGTTTTTTTATTTTGCATGTTCTCATCCTGTATCCTATCCAGGATCCACTATGATGGGACTAGTCTTTGAACATTGTGGAATGAATGAATGAATGAATCCAAAACCTGGTATAAAGCTTGGTTTCACAACAAAATTAATTCGATAAAATAAATATATTGTATTTTCTTTTTTTAGGATTATTCCGTATTTGACAAATGGCATGCATTTTTGCTTTATTTTTTAACATGCATATCTTTTTCTGCAGAGATACCCTTACTGGGTGGAAGCCTTTACCAGGGACTAAAGCAGCCATGCTGGTCAAAGTTAATAGCCTGAGACAAGTAAACTCTTCCTCAAGCAATTCCTTTCAGTTGCAGAATAATTCAGACATCATCAAACAGAAATCAATGCATCCCAAAACAGCTGTATATCAACAGTGTCAGTCTATGGTCCCAAATTCATTAATTGCAAAATCTACAGCTCCAGTAGAGATGAAGCATTCAATGAAAATTAAAAAGACCGAGAATGGAGGTTTTTGTCTGGTATTAACTAGTGGGTATACTCCTCAGCCTCCCTTAGGAAATCAGTCACAAACAATATTGCCTGCATCTCTCAAGTATGCTTCTCCAGCTCCAATATATGATGAACCATCAATTGACTCCCCAATTTATGATGAGCCTCCTATTGATATGGACATTGGAATTACAAGTATGAATGGGACAACTTCACAGTTGTCTCCAAGCAATAGCTTAAATAAGAAGTTGCAACCAATTAAATTATTACAGCATCCAAGTACACAGCAACACCAGGGTGGAAAAAAGCATTTGAGAAACACAGAATATAGCCCTATGGGAAAAGAATATATTAAACATATGGTCAACATTGACCAGTCATCCAAAAAAACTCATTCTCCCACTGTGATAGTTGATGGCATTGGTAAATCCCAACAGAGTCAGCTTACCTCTAGAGAGAGCTTCAAGCAGTCATGGAGAGTCTTAGAAGCCAATGTTCTTAAAAATATGGAAGCTCATAATAGCCGGCAGAACAGTCTTCAAGTTCAAGAATATCCTACAGTGACAAGTCAGCAAGACTCTGGCTATTCAACAGGTCCTTCTCCAAGCTTAAGAAAGAGAAAAGGAAGACGACACGCTCCAGGCCAGGGAAGACCTGGTTCTGTAGGCAGTAACAATGAACTCACTGCTCTGAATGACAAACTTATTGCAGAGATGCGTGCAGTGGTGAATAGATCTGCAGCCTGCAGAGGAAGCAAAGGTAGCTTAGATGCAGAGATGCTAGAGAATGTTAGTATGCCAGAGGATAATAAAATTAAGTTTCAGTCAGATCATTTTAAAAAGTATAACAGCAGAGATGATCTGACATCTAGTAACAGGTCATTATATAGGCCTACAGTGGATGGTAAAGGGAGTCTCTCAAATGATCCAGCAATACAGCAAGATGTGGTAAGGCAGAAGAGAACTTATGAAAAAGTAGATTCTTTAGAAAAGAATATGGCCAGCCAGATAAACGTGTCATCATCGGATACAGCACAATTATCAATACAGGTATTTATTAATATCAAATAATTTTATTGGGTAACCATAAATATGTTAGCATATTTATTAATAATAATTTATATTGTCAGGAAGTCAGGCATTTTCTAGCACTGGAGACTGTCAGGTATGTGCTTAAAATTATAGCATGTGTTTGCACATTTTATATCATGCTAGTATCCATCTCTTGAAGAAATTGCATCTCTTGAAGGTGCCTGCAATCTATAGTAGTGTATGTCCTTATATGTACAAGAGTGCAGCTTTTTTATCTGAGTGGTTGATATAAAGAAAGCTAGATCATAGTATAAGGTTTATGGTAGTCAAGTATTCGGTTTTATTGTGAGTCTTCACAGTATATTTAAAAGTTTGTTTCTTTTAATACAAAATCTTTTTACTAAAATTGCTAGGTTTTATTCAGTAATAACACTACCAGGTAAGATTGTAATAAATATACCACAATGAAATCAAGATTGTCAGTTTTCACTTAAAATGTAGATGTTATAAGGCAAAGGTAGACACTACAGATAGTATTTATATCTAGATTCAAAAACTATATACATAGATAGCATAAGAAAAATGTTATGCTATAACTAATTTCTGTTTTATGCCAAATGAATTGTTGCCTTACAGAGAATATTATCAATGTTTGCTATACCATTCTGGTCCATTTTTGTGAGAACCACAGTTTTCTTATCTTTTGCTTGAAATAATGCATTAAATATTTAATAAATTAAATACATCTTCTAACCATCATATTGAAAAAAGCCAATACTCAAAATTGGTATTGGTTTCATATATGGGATTGTTTTTACAATAATGCTATCAAATACATGTCTACCAAGTTTCATGTTTGTATCAGAAGAACAATCCTACTACAGATGAGGGAAAGGGTAAAGAAAAAAACTCTCTTGAGTCAAGTTTGACTCCCAGTAGTTGGACAAATATGTCTTGGCCCCAACATTGAAATGTTTTGGTAATTGTCTTCTTACAATTTCCTTTTTTCACTTCTTAGTGTAACCTATAGTCTTAGGTCATCTTGGTATTCTCCTTTCCAAGTATTAACTTGGCTTAACCTGTCTTATTTTTTGAGATTAGCTAAATTTGGTTAGGTGCTCCCATTTATAGCAACTCTTTTCTTTTTTGCTGTTTCTTATAGGATGTGTTTCCATAGTTAGTTTTCTCTTTTTGTTATTCTACTTGACACTTCTAATATCAGCTTATAACCTCTGCTGCTGCAAACATTTCAGATTTTTTTTCAAATTTGCATTGATTCACACACAATCATTTGAATAAAGGACACTAAATAACATTATTCCCATTCCAGCCATTCAGTGTAATGTATAAATCAAATTAAATTTTCCTATTGAAGAATTATTGTCCATTGTAGACTATTTTGTTTTATACTTTTATTGAGGACATTTTTAACAAAGTAAAAACCATAAAAGAAAATAGAGATAATAAAGAAAAATGGTAAATAGTGAAAAAAGGGAGGAAGGAAGGACTTCCAGTCTTGACAGTGGTTATACAGATATTTATATTTTGCCCTCTTTTTCTCTAAATGTACATTATAATTTCCTTCTTTCATAAGCTACCCTTTCTAATCTTCAAACTCATAAATTATGTTTATTTTTTCTTTTTTCAGCAAAAAGTCTATCAAGTGTCTCCAATCACTGTAATTGTTGATCTTTCTCTAATCAAACAGGTTAATTCTGCCATCTCTACTAGTTCTGTCATCCTCACTAACCATTCATTCATTGTAGTTATTTCAGAGTCTTTCCATTTTTGCTGATTTAATGGTCTTGCATCAGTAATCATATGTAAAAATAATCTTCATGGCTCTTTTCTAACTGGCTGTCCATTAATTGCAGCAAGGAAAGTTCTGGTTTCACAAATGTTCATTTTTAAAAATTTATGTATCATTTATATGTATTTGAATCTAGACATTTCTGGATTTTTTACACATCCACCAGGCATAATAAAATAGCCCTTCATGTTGTCCACATTTCCAAGATTATATTTGACATATGTTTCTATATTCTAAACAATTTTTCTGGAGAAATATACCAACCATACAATTTATAAAAATTCTCTCTTAGGTTATAGTACAATGTAAATTTCAAATCATTTAACCATGTATTTTCCCACTGTTTCATCAATCTATTGTGTCTAAATTCTTAGCCTACTTTATTTTACATCTTTCACTTGTTCTTCCATTTGAAATTTCAGCAAATGTTTATACATTTTAGCAATTACATGTTCATCATTCATACATAGTTCACCTTCAAAATCTGTATTCTGCTGTTTAATTCCAAATGTCCAGTTTTCTGCCTTAAATCTTTTTCTTAACTGTACATATGAAAGCCACTGAAAAGAAAATCTTTCTGCAGCCAGTTGCTCTTTTGATTTTGTCTTATGTTTTCCATGTGCCTGTTTTAACAACTTATTGAGAACCATTTTCTTTATCTACTGTTTCTTTCCTGTAAAATGTTTCTTATGCTTAGACATAAAGGCATTTTCAGGTACAGTCTGGGTTTATATCTGTTCCATATTTTCAATATGGCATTTCTAACAATAGTTCTTAAAGTCTACATTAATCTTAACTTTATTGTTCCATAGAAACACTGTCAATGGAGGGTAGGGTGTAAGAAAAAGGTATGTTTGGGTGCTTTGTATATCATATATCAAATCACAGAACATAGAAAGGAAATGCACATTTTGTAATTTAACAGCTCAGAGTTAAATAATTATAGAAAAAACTAGAATCTTCAGAATGGCTGTTCAAGTAATGTCAGCTGTTTCATCTAATTTAAGTTTGAACATGAAGCAGGAATTTGAAAATGTTGCTCAAATGTTCTACAAACTAAATTGTATGCTAAGCACCTATGCTTTGTATAAAAAAATTACAAACTAAGTTTAGAATCTCAATAGCTAGAACATTTCTGTATATACAAAGCACTTTTCATATTACATAATTTAAAAAATAATGACTATAACAACATTGAATCACAATACCATATTCTGATAATTAGAAAGTCAGTTATCTACCATATGCCTAAAAATTGGAATCATAGTTGGAACTACTTCATTTAGAAATTGTAGGTAAACAGTTAAGAGTGAATCTGTAGGTCCTAATCTTCTATATCTAGTTAACGCTGATAAACCCCTTCAGTTAGCCATTCATTGGAATTTCACATATAGAACACTTTAAGGTGAGAATGAGCAGTCTGTAACCTACAGATAATATGTAGCTTTCATCAGTGTTTTTTGCAATCCCTACAGCTTATAGAGAATTTGCTGCCAAAGAGAGGTGTGTGATTTCCTGCCAATTTCAGTAAGAAAATGAACAAAAGATGTATAATTTGTTGAAATACATAATTTTTTAAAAATAAACTACTCTATTGAATTTAGCTCTGGTAATTTGTGTGATATTTTAACGTCACTGTCCATATAGCTCTTAACTACCAAATGAGAAAATAAATATTCTGGCCATCATAAATTGCCCACTTTCACATTAAGAGAAGTTTATGAAGGCAAATATTAATGAGTTTTTAAAAAGTTGAGTATTCTAAAGTAATTAAAACTTCACAGTTTGTGCTTGTTTGTAAATAAGCTTTAATTGTTTTAGCCTTAATATATATAGTTGTTGTTGTTCAGTCACTAAGTTGTGTCCAACTATTTGTGACCCGATGGACTGTAGCACATCAGGGCTCCCTGTCCTGCATTGCCTCTTGGAGTCTTCCCAAATCCACACCCATAATATTAAAAGTTGAGAGCTAAAAAGCAAGTAAAGTAATTAAACAATATAAATGTTGTTAAAACAAGTTAATTTGAAGAGGTAGTATTGTGAAACTACAAGAGGGGAGTTCCTTATAGCCCAGTGCTATATCTCAGAAACTTTACAATAACTAATGGTAGCTAACCTAAGAATTACAGCAGTATTAGGAGGCAGCTTTTTGCCTTGCAGCAATGCCAGGATCCATTCCTGATGCTGATGCTCATTTATCAGCATCCAGAAGTCTACAATAGTTCTCTTTTTTGTCAGTACACAGAAGTAAATTCTATAGACAGTAATGAATATGGTAATAGAGCAGGTAAAGTACTGGGAACTGAGTTGCATTCTTAAAATGAATACAGTAGAATGGTCTAATGTTAGCCTGCGTAATTCAGTTTTCTCGAATCAGACACTAATTGGTTATATTGAACTTCAGCACATCTGGAGGATACCAGGTAAAGAACATGGTTAAAAATCAGCTGTTTTGTTCAAAAAAAAGGAGTAGCTCAGACAGCTTTTCTATTTTTGTCTATTGTTCTTTACAGTGTGGAACAATAGGGTCTCATTCTCAGCAAGAGAATAATGTTCAACCTGGTACCAACATCGGATATCATTTTCCTTTCTACACCATACGAAAACCCATCTCCCAAAGCAGCATGACTGACTGGGCTTCTAAAAATCTCAATATGCATACTCAGGGCATCTTTCGTCGAAGGCTCTCAATTGCCAACATGCTGTCTTGGAATGGTAGCTCCATCAAAAAGCCAATGCTTATCACTAGCAACTGTACCATCAAAAAGGAAGCCTGCGAAATATTTAAACTGATACAAATCTATATGGGTGACAGACAAGCCAGAATGGATCACAATAATGTGGCTTTGATTATCATCACCAAATGCTGGAGTATTCAAGGTTTACGGGATGAGCTATATGTTCAACTAATCAGACAAACAACAGACAATATGTGCTACCAAAGTCTGGCATGGGGCTGGGAACTCATGGCAATTAGTCTGGCTTTTTTCTCCCCATCACCCAAGTTCCAATCTTACCTGGAAGGTTATATCTATCGTCACCTCAGCAAAATCATAGATGAAAATAGTAAGTGCATTATTTTATAAAGGTATAGTAAATTACAGTGTTTTAAACATCTATAGATGAAACAAAGTAAATTATAATAGGGCAAAATTAGCATAATACAATACAGTGCATATTAAATGTAAAGGAACTCAGGGCCAAAAGAACCTTTCTTTCCTACTTGTGAAATGCAGTATATGTTGCCCAAGAACCTGGCTTCTTTGGTCTAAGTAGAATTCTTTCCATTTTGATTCTAAAGAATTGGAAAAAAAGGAAATTCCGTGTAATGTTTAGAGGGTTTATCTCCATTTAGATTTAATAGTAGAGATTCAATTTCACTGAAACAAAAAGTTTTATATGTCTTTAAAAAACAATTTTTCTATAAGTTTCCAAGAAATTTCTAGGGGCGTGGTGGCGCACGTGGTTAAGAGCTCAGCTTGCCGGCTGGAAGGTCGGCGGCCCGGGTTCGAGACCCGGCATTGCCGCGTAGCAGGGTGAGCGCCTGCTGCTCCGCCCCAGCTCCCGCCCACCTAGCGGTTTGAAAGCGCGTGAGCGCGAGTAGACAAATAGGTACCGCCCTTTCCAGCGGGAAGGTAACAGTGTCCGTGCGCCTTGAGAAAAATCCAGTCCAGATGCCTGTTTTTTAAACTTTGTTGCGATGGAATTACCCTGGACGAGTGAGAGTCTTCACAGATATATTTGGAGATGTATAAACAATGAGGCCCCCTCAGTGCCTACCACCCTTAAATTTTCTTGAATAGAAAATTATTTTTTTGTCTAATAATACATTAGTAACACTTACTGTTTGATAAAGAAACACTCTACACTCTTTTTTACTTCCCCTTTTAGGACAAAGAACTCAGATAACTACCAATTTGACCAGATTGGATTCTGAGCCACTTGACAGACTCATCCCTGACCTTTTCTTCACAACACAAGTAAAGTGACCTGCCAATGTCTTCTTGCAGGATGTTTCTTTTTCAACATCAGGAGGTAAAGTCCAAGTCTCCACCATATCCCTTAACTTTCAGCTATTATAGATGGTAACAGACCTTGTTGAATACCAAAGAAGTTGGCAGAAGAAGTAAAATATGTACAACAACTTATGTAGATAAGTCTCTAGTCACTTTTGCTCCAAGAGTGAGAAAACATCCCTAAAGATGGATGAACCAATATGATTTGATGAACAACACAGAAATTACAAGGAGAATGTTGATCATGGCCACAGCCAGCCATCATTCAAAGCAGGCATAATGAAGACTTGTGCTCATTATGGTCTATTCTACAAGCCTGGAAGTTCATGATAGTCTCCCAACCATGTATGCACCAGGTCCAACTCTGCTTACCTTTTGAGCCCAAATAATGTCAACTAGATATTGTTATCTTCCAAGTCCATTTGTAATGATACATTCAACAAAGACTAAAGAGGCAGTTAGAGACTTGTACTTTTGCATTTTACAAACTGAATAACAAAACACTTGCAAGAAACAACATATGATTTAGAAACACCAAATAGAAATATCCCTATAGTTGGTCGGTGTCAATCAGCCGCAACCAAAAAATCCCCAAACAGCCACACTGTATACCCATCTAATGTTAAAATGGAAGCAGTGATGATACTAAGAGAATTTAATGGAAGCATGATGGTGATTAATCTAGCCATGTCTAAAAGGCCTAATTGAAACTTTCTGAGAATGTTTGCTAGACAAATCAAAATGCTAGTCTTGCATGAGGAGAAACCTTTAAATTCTTTCTAATTTCAGTTCAACAAGACACAGTCACAATTTGCCACTGCTGAGAATCCCCTGAAGAATTAAGACCTAACGTATCAAAGAAAATGCTTTTATATGTAGGTTCCTTGGATTTTTCCACTCCAATGGGAGAAGCTTCCAGATTTTGTTTCATTCTGAATAAAATTCCAATGTGCTTCAACCTGGAGTTGAGCTTTACAAACTGTATTTCATAAGAATTTCACATCCATATTCTTTCAGGCAGCAGTTGGGAATTTTCATCAAGATTGGTTTTAAAAATATATATTATTTCACTGCTCTCCTTCACTCAACAGGCAAATTGCTGTTCATGTTTGCAAGAAAAAATCAATTGGAAATATAGCCATAATGGGTGCTTTCATTTGGGCATTGAGCAGGCCTCAGTAATTAACTGACACCATACACTAGAAAATCAATTGGCAAAAATAACAGTGATCAGGACTTGAATCTTGAAGTAGACCTGTTACTGTCACCATCAGTCTCAATCCAGGGCTGCTGAGGCCATATTTGTTTCATATTGAGGTGATGTGTCATAAACAATTAGTCAATAGGAAAAGTGGAAGTTGTGGGAGAGCAAGTGCTTAAAAATTCAAAAGAATTCAATCACTCACAAGTATTTGTTTAAAAAAACACTGGAAGTCTGTATGGTCACATGATTTTTCATTTTACAACCATATCACTTACCAACAGAGCTCCTGATCCTAATTATGGTGGTTAACTGAGGATCATATGTATTTGCATCTGCTCCAAAATTGATGTATTAGCATTCCAAGAAATAATTATAGCATGTGAATACAACAGAAAATTAAAATGAGAGATATGAAGAGAGATTCATAATGAATGTGTGACTACCAACTAGAAAAAGAGGAAAAATATCAACAAGAGAAAAATGATAAGTGTTATGGCTCAGGGCTCAGATTCTGAATTTGACAAAGCTGCTTCACCTGAACCTCTGGAATATTAGCCTTAGAGCTACAAAGCCACTTTAGGCTGATCAAACACAGGCACCACCTAAACAGCTGGAGATGTCATATAGTGATGACTTAAAGTCTCCAAGCCCCTTTACCCAGTGAGTAGAGAACAAAGCAGAGGTGTTCATTGGAATATTCCCTATGCCAAGCAAGGGAGTAAACTTCATGATTAAAGGCAGTCCTGACCTATGTTCCTTCATCAGAAATACTTGTCTGTTCTCTACCTCTTGTGTGTTCTTGTCGATTCTGCCCATGAAACTCTGAGCTGGCTTTCTGAATTTTGGATTGGATTTGGACTATTCTTTTACATTGAAAGTAAAACAATTCAGGCAAATTTCCTTTTTCAGAGAGTCTATTCTGGTTTACATTCTTTTCCTTGTCCACTCTTATCTCCTCAATCTTGAGTAAATTCCTAATCTCCATAGAAACTGTGCTTGAGTGTGTAACTTAAATCAGGACAATAGAAAAGAAGAAAGATAGGGAGTTTTTTTTAAAAAAATACTGAGATTTAATGTTTTCTTCTCTCCCTGGCTGTTTGTTGCTCAATTTCCCAAGGGAACTAGTACTAATATTCATACTATTGATGCTAAATATTGGTAATTGGAGAAGTGAATGTGATAAACTGTAGATTTTGAAAATTAAGTCTTCCCTCATCCCAATCAAACTCAGAACTCTTCTTGATTCCTTTTAAATGGGAGGAAAAAACATCAGAAGACTACATATGGCTCTGACTCTTGTGTGATCTTGTTACATGTAATGTACTTCAACTGGGCTATCTCCAACATATAAAACAAACTGGGCAGGCAAGGCTATTGAGAATTCTATGTTAAAACAATCATCTGGATTAGGTATCCTTCAGAGCAACATTTGCTCCCTTATTCTGTGATCAATTCAGTTCCAGAGAGGAGAACATTACCCAGGAGAGTTTTGCTAGGTTGGTGAGCAGGAAAACTGTCAAAATATTTGTCAAAAGAATACTTCTTTACATTCCTTGTGTTTGTAGGCCATATTTGTTTTTACAGAGAGAACAACTCTGAAGATTTATTATGAAGGGTTCTTACAGATCCAATCTTTCCAACCATACTATATATTTCACTGTTGCAGCCTTGCTGCTATGGTTATAAAACAGAAATAGCAAATCAATAAACAAAATGAACCAAAGACCTTACTTACAACTTTTGAAATTTTATGGTTTCCAAACTTCATGGTCTGTGCTGCTGAAGACAGTTTTCACTTCCATTATTAATTGTGATATAGCCTATTTGTGTGTCATGATGTCCATCTAAGTCTCTTAGTGAAGAACAAAACTTTGTGTTGACTTTTATTGAATATCACTCCAAATCTAACCATATGACTATTAGAAAAAAGTAGACAGACGACCAATAATCTTAAGTAAACTATCTCTAAGATGAGCCAGGAGACTCCTTGTGCATGTGTTGAGGGAATCTATATGATCAATGATCAGGATGCATTTTATCTGAAAGGTGAGCATGGAAATTGGACAGGTCTACAGCTTAGTGACAGAATATGTGCTCTGCAGCAGCAAGTCTCTATATGCGGCAGTTTAAACATTTAAACTTTTCAGTTTAAGATAAAGATGACAAATGTTCCTGCCACTCCTGAAAAAGCAATAAAGAAATTTTATTATTTCTTTTGAAGATAGTGTAGAAACATCATTTTATGCAAAAAATGGGAAAAACAGTACTGACTAGAATTAAGATTCATAATTCCAGTTTTATACCATCTTTCAGGAGATGGTGAGTTTTAGTTCCTCCTTAGGCATGAAAACTGGAGGGGTAACATTGCGCCAAACACCAGGAGATGGTAAGTTCTAGTTCCACCTTAAGCAAGAAAGCCAACTGGGTGACTTTGGGCCAATTACCAGGATACTATGAATTCTAGCCCCACCTTACAGTAGGTACAAAAGCCAGCAAGGTGACTTTGGGCCAGTCATTCTGTCTCAGCACAACCTACCTTGCAGAATTGTTATTGAGAAAACAGGAAGAAGAAGGAGCATTAAGTATGTCTGCCATCTTGAGTTATTGATAAAAATAATAAAGGGTGGAATAAAAATGACTAAATAAAAGTCTAATAAATAAAAATAAATTCAAGATGGTGGTATCCATCTACAGTGGCTTGCAATCAGAGAAACAAAAGGACACCTCAACTTTCTCTTCTCCCTGTACTTGCATTCATTTTGAAAAACTCCACTGCAATTGCCCTCTCATGTTAAAGTTAGCAGCTCTCTAAACATGTGATGTCTTCCCTAGGTATGTCTACTTTGCCACCCTCCCAATTTTATGATCCTCACAACATCTGGCAAAAACTATTTTTATTCTCCTTGGCCTTTTTATATATTATGGCAATATTTTAATGCTTTAAACACCTGTCTGTGTTTTATTAGTTATATCCTGTGCATTTTTAATTATTGTTTCATGTTTTTCTCTTTTTTTAAATGGCAAGTTCTTGTAAAGAAGATGATCTGTTCATTTCTAAAACAGACACAATCTTTATATCAAGAATAGAAATTTATAATTTAATTAACCTATATTGGAACCTTGTAAACTACCCAACATTATGCTAATTTTCAGGTGTTGTTATTCTCAGTCCTCCCCCACCTCTCCAAAATTAAAAAAGATAAATTGTCTAGTCTCGGCCTACTTTAAAGTTGAAGAAAATCTGATTATTTCCTTAGGCATGGGGATGTTGGTAGCAAATTAATTGAGCTTAGGGAGTTGGTTACTAGTTTCCTCAGCTGCCATAGTATGTTTGTCTTTGTCCTTGATTATGGTTTTATTTAACTGATTATATGGTTTTTCAAATTTGTTAGCTGCCCAGAGTTAGATTCATAAGATTGATGGAAATATACATGAAATGAACAGTTGACTGAGTGAATACTGAATAGTTCCATTAAAAGAAGAAAGAAGAAGGTCTTCAATGTTCTACAGATCATACCTTCTTTAAGTTTCTTACAGTTAAAAAAAAAATCCAAGACCACTATTTCTAGTGCTAGTTTCTGTAATCATGGAAAATATTTCTTGATCTTCTTCTCTGTAAATTTCTTTTAGATACCTGAATGCAGCTATCAAGTCTCTCCATGTCTTCCTTTTTCCACACTGAACTTCCCAAAGTCCTTCAGCCTATCCCCATGAGACATATCTTCAAATTCATGTACCTTATTTGTTGCCCTCCTCTGAAACTGATTTTAACCTATCAAAATACTTCTGGAAATACGGTGGCCAAAAAATGTACACAATACTCCAGATATAGTCTCAAGTAGTGAAGAATAATGATTTCATATATCTTTAATGTATGATGTATTGGAACTGGACAGCTAATAAATAAATATATAAAGCTTCTATTACAGCCCAGGACTTTAATTAGTTTGCAATACCAAGTTTGTATGCTTGATCTGATATAATTCTGATTTTTTTTCTCACAAGAAGAATCCTACGATAGCTTACATTATAAATTTAAAACTAAACCAAATAAAAAGCACTATTCACAGTTAAAAATATACAAGGACAAAACAAACACTCTGGGATGAAGAAATAAGAAAATTTTGCAGGATTAGTATAATGCAATGACTTTGCCTCGTTATACTAGAGGTCTTCTGTTATTTATTTATTTATGTATTTAGAAAAATTATATGGTCACCTAACTCACTCACAGTGACTCCAGATAGCTTACAAGATAAAGTCCTAGTACTAAAACCAATAAACCTCCACTCCTCTGGCAACAACAGTCTGACTTGATGGGCTCCATATTACTCTGGGGTCTCCAGGCCCATTGGCAGCACCATGTCTTCAGGATTTTGTGAAATAATGTCAAAATACAAGCCAATCTTATTTCCTCAGGGTCGATGTTCCATAGGAAGGGATCACTACAAAGAAAGCCCTTCTTCTTGGTCCCTCTATCTGGACTTCATTGGAAGAAGGGACCTGTAACATTCTCTGTTTCCCCATTCTGGTGGGTCAAATAGACATGACTGGGAAAAGATGGTCTTTCAAATAATCTGGTCCCAAGCCATGTAGGGCTTTGAAGGTGGCATCCAGCACCTTGATGATGGACACAATCCATTGTAAAAGAGAAAACAGTTCTTTAGATATTCTAATAATCATATTTAAGGGGATAATCAACATTTTGAACTGTGTCTAGAAAAAATTGACAGGGAATGAAACTGGTTTCAGTTGTCCAAAGGGACCCATAACATGGAAAGACATTCTGAGATCACCTACATACCTGAACTAACTGTATAATACCTTGCTGGTTGAGATTTATGGAAACTGTAGATGAAAAGTTCTGAAAGGCAACAAAGGTCTATCTGCTTTCTCTGGCCTGCTCAGATTGGCCCCATTGTAAAAAGTCATGAAAGAGGCAAAGGTCTCTTTGTCACATATAGAGCCTGAGGTCATCTCAGGCTAGAATCTACTGTTGCCAGAAATCAATTCTGATCCTAACTTGATATAAATCCCAATGGAGATTGTGCCATTTCTGAGATTCCTTTAATTTTGAGAAGAGGGTAGAGACTTTAGAAGGAATGAACAAGTGAAAACATAATTCTGGAAGCAGATTTCTGATCCTTAGTTGAGATTTAACTCAGGATGCAGATGTCTAAGAGCTCCATATGATATGTCTAGCAATTCCATCGAGTATTGTCATTGGTGAGGAATACTAGGAGTTGTAGGGAGCTGCATAAGCAATTTTATCCTAGTTATCAACCTTAATACAATTTAAGTAATTCTATAAAGTCTAAATATTGCGTATGCTGACTTAAAAAAAATCTGTCCACACCATAGCAAATTTAAGATGTGTGCACTCCAACTCTAAGAATGCTGGTTGGGGAATTCTGGAAGTTGAAGTCCACAGATCTTAAAGTTGCTGAGGCTGAGAAACATTGGTCTTTGTTTTACCATGTGTGTGTGTGTGTGTGTTTGTAAAGGTTAGAGACTATCATATCCGTTCTACAAAAATTCAACGACCATGAGGTAGAAGCAGTAAGAGTTTTCTGTATCTCTTTGCTGCTTCCTTGTGATTGTCTGGATTTTTGTGGCTCAGACATTATAGTCCTAGGATATATTGCTTCGATATAAAAAGTAGAAAAGTTCAGGTTTTAGAGCAGGGAATATATATCTCAGGCAAACACAATAATAGCCTATTGTATTCTTCTAAGAAAAAGAATCTACTGTTTCCAGAAATCAATTCTGATCCTAACTTGATATAAATCCCAATGGAGAATTTAAGACTGACAAGTAGCTCCCCTCCAATATAGATTGAGATTATGCCATGAGCCTTTTTTTTTGAAAGCTTGTCATAAATATGCTTCTGTTGTACAAGTAGTCCAGATTGTTCAAAAAACAGTTGCTACATTAATCATCCTTAAAAGATACAGAATGTAAACTGGTCCAACTTATTTTGTTTTAGCTCAGAAAGTTGAAAAAGACTGTGCATTAGCCTTTCTATCTTTGTCCTCTACAGTTTCTGTATATAGTTATCCCTCCCAACCTTCTGAAAGTCAGTGAGGAAGGTGGAAAACATTACATATGTCTGTAGAGCTGTGATCCATCTAGGCTGCCAAATACCTATTTGTAGAAAATTGCAATTATCTGCTGCCATCCAGTCATCATCTGGATTTTTTTCAGCCCAGCTATAGTATCTCTAAAACTGGGCATCTGGAATGTCTGTATTTCATTCATTAAATTTCAACACCACTGCATTTCAACAATTCCTGGAAGTATTCAACAGTAGATGTATCAGCTTAATGGCACATTGAACATAATCAGGAAATCAATATATCATGGATTAGAGTAGCACAGAAGTAAATAAGTAAATATTAAATTAATTA
>JANHZU010000110.1:93009-104647 GCA_032468055.1 Acrochordus granulatus
ATGCCTTTCACTTAATTTATGCTGTTTATGCAGCGAGAGAGGAGAGCTCCGTTGTGAGGCTTCCCACATGAGCTGATCGCACGGTGCTCATTGCGATCAGGAACGTAGGCAGAACGCGCACACACACGCTGCTGCCTGTATGGCAATGGAGTAAACTGCACGAGAGGAGAGTTGGTAGAATGCACATGCGCTGCTTCCGATATGGCAATGGAGTAAACTGCGTGAGAGAAGAGGTGGCAGAACGCACACATGCTGCTTCCGGTATGGCAATGGAGTAAACTGCGCAAGAGGAGAGTTGGTAGAATGCACACACGCTGCTTCCAGTATGGCAATGGAGTAAACTGCATGAGAGGAGAGTTGGTAGAACACATGCGCACTTGCTGTGTTAGCAGAACGTGCGCACAGGGTTGCTGTCTGCAACAATGGAGTAAAGCATGAGGTAAGAGTTAGCAGAACACTCGCGTGGAGTTGCCTGAACGGGAAATACAGAGCGCGCTTACTGATGTTGCCTAAGGTTTGGCACAAAGTTTCCTCGTCTTGTGAGTCGCAGCTTGTCTAGCGGAATATTTTTTGATTAAATTTTTTGCTCGTCTTGAGTTTCTCACCCTGCGAGTTACTCGTCTTGTGAGGCACCACTGTATTTTGTTTCTATTTAATCAGGATTTAGCATGTTGTCCATACATGAGAAAAAAATACTTTTAAAATAAAAGATCACAACTTGAAGTATACCTGTCTTCTGTAAGGTATGAAATTGTGGTTGTTTGAATCACAGTTTGTTATATTGTATTAGCCACACATCACTAACCATAAAAAGTAAAGGTTTCCTCTGCCAGTCATGGCCGATTCTAGGGGATGGTGCTCATCTCCAATTCACAGCTGAGGGAAACTGTCTGTCCAAAGAAGTTTCCGTGGTCATGTGACCAGCATGACTATATGGCAAGTTGCACAGAACATTATTACTTTCCCACCAAAGGTGGTACCTATTTATCTATTTGAATTTTTACATGCTTTTGAATTGCTAGATTGGTAGGAGCTAGAGCAAGTAACAGGCGCTCACCCTGTTACGTGGCTTGGGTCTTGAACTGCCAAGCTGCTGATCTTCTGGCTGGCAACCACAGTATCTTAGCCACTCAGCCATCACACCACTCACTAACCATATCCTATTGTTTATAAGCCTCAGTGATTACGTGTGTTAATGTGCTTTGTTAGGACAAATAAAACCATATGGTTGAGGACCATGTCTTAATCCACCTAGTTTGGTTAATAATTTTTGCTGTTCTTGTCGACATAATAAACTGTTGATAAAGGGAAACAAATGCTTCCAAAACAATATAGGACATTAACCTGAGATGAATTTTAATTATTCTAATATATGTATATTGTATTAAAAACATGGTTTGGCATAATGTGCAAACAGCCACAGAATCCAAGTTTTCTATCAATGTTAATTTTAATTCATATATTTCTAGTGTGTGACCTGTAACATTTTTAAAAGAAGATATTTGCTTTTAAAAAACTTGATTATATTCTGTTTCTTTTGTCAAGTATATTTATTTTATAGAATATATCAGTTTTCAACATTGATCATTGATGTTCTAGCATTAAATGACTTTGTTTTCTAGCTTTTGCTTGGTTTAATTTTATGTCTGATCTCCTCCCATCCTGTAAATAAATTAATTTGTAATAAAATTAAATCGTCAACTTCTACCATTTTTTTAGTCTGTTGTGAATAATACAAGATCTAAGGAGAAATGTAATGAAATTCCTTCATCTCCTGAAAGATGGGAAAACTTTAAAGAACAAAAGAAAACAGCTGAAAATAATAAGAAAGATAAGGATGAAAAGCCATTGAAGACTGAACGAAGATCTAAATCTGAGAAAGAGGGAAAATTAATTGGTCCTTCAGAGAAAAATAAAGTTTCTGAAAAAGCTCTATCTAAAGATGGAAAAGAGGACAAGGAGAATATATCTGAAAATGATAGAGAATTCTCAATAGATACCCAGATTGAAAAGAAACCTGAAAATGATAATGTGAAGGCTCCATCAGAAAACATCAAAGAAACTAAACGACGACGTGGCAGACCTCCTGTAGTGCCTCCAGCAGGTCAGTCAAGACTAGGTATTGGGACAAAGGTATACAACTTAGGTCACAGGATCATATTCAGGCTTTCCAAATTGTTAGATTTGACTTCACTGCCCTTTCAAAAACTGCCAAGGAACTATATTTTTTAATGGTAGAAACAGAAAATTATTAAATATATGGGAAATAATCACATTCCCTATACAATAAATTACTGACATGAATTAGCTTTTATTGAAATGAAATAATACTTAATTTTGGTTTGGGGCTTCTATTTTATTATCCTTGAACATAGCTACTTCTGAAAATGTAGCTCATACCGAGTCAGCCTGAAATTAATCCTCAGTGCTCCAAATTTGTACAAAGTTGTTAGAGAAGCTGCCTGTCTTTCTGCGTTAGAAATGTATAAGGTTTACAGACTGGAATTCTACCTAAGATTGCCATTGTTTTAAACCATATATAATGCATTTCAGTAGAACTCGTTTGTTAGAATCAGCATCATAATGGCAATCTTGTTAAAAAGCCTAGTATGCGTATTTATTGCATAGTTTTTAAGAAACTAATGACAGTCATGACATGGGAATTTTCTTTTGATTTATTATAGAATATAATGGATAATTCAAATTAAAACAAAAAAGATAATACTATAGAGTTCAAATCCTAAATCCTATGAAAGCCTTATATAAAATTATGTTTCCTCCAAGAATGAACTCTTTCACATGTATTGAAATATTTTTATTCTATTTATACATTTAGAACAAGGTTCTCAAACATTGCAGCCAATAACTTTAGAACTGAGAAGACGAAAAATTCCTAAAGGTGGAGAGGTACCTTCAAAACGTCCCCGACTCCAGAAGAATATGTGTGAGTCAAGTTCTGTTTATTTAACTAGAATACGAAATAAATTAGAAAAAACAAGTAGTATAACTACATTTCAAAATTTTAGAATATAGCATGACAATGTTTTTAAACAAGTGTATATACCTAAATATCACAGTAGGTGCCTGTACAGGTAGTCCTTGAGATACAACCATAATGGAGCTTGTGCATTGTGATCACCTGTCATGTAACAATTAGTGACTAATTTCTCCTTTTACTCTTTCCCTGGCTCTGTCATCTCTTCTATAGCTTTGGAACTTTCTGCAGCACTGTGCAGACCACATTAGAAAAACAAAATTAAGCAGTTTGTCCCTGTGTGGTGGCCTTGCAGAAATATCCGTCATTTTGGTGTGACCACAGTGAATTGTGGGCATGCTGAAAATGGTGGCCTCTTCCAGGTTACTACTACATGGGCAAGGGACATTCTGCTTCCTTAATACAGTCTGCACAGTGCTGTAAAAAGCTTTGGGGGAATTGAGGGTGTGCTGAAACTTTTATTTAATTTTATAATGCTTGTAAATTTCCTCCTCATTCACTCTCCCTCTGTAGAATTTTTGAGACAAGTACAAGGGGCAGTTATCCTAAATAATTTATCCTAGGATTCAAGCATTTAATGTAATAAATTTTTGAAAAAAGCTGAACAGAATAAAAGAAATATATAGGAGGTATAAAGAAAATAAAGAGGGTTTCATTTAATGTTAAAAAAACTGTCACCATGTTAGATGGCTGTGTATTCTTTGGAACTTCAGCCAGATAGTCAAAGGAAAGATATGTATTTTTATTTATTTTGTATGTGTATAGCAATATATGTAAGATATTAGTCTACCAATTTTCCTTTCTTTAAAGATAGTAAGATTTAGCTAGGACAGTGTATCAAGTGTGAATAATGTGATATATTTTACATTTACACCTGCTTGTTTAATGTTTAACAAATTATTTTTTAGCACAAGAGAAGTTGAAGAGTGCTCCAGACAGTGAAAAAGATTCCATCAAGAGACAATCACGGCTTTCTACCAGCAGTAGCCATGACGCTTTAGATAATAACATTACCACACCACTTCTGAATGAAATTGGGCCTTTTGAAGAAACTACTCCAAAAGAAATTAGTGAAGGTAAAAAGCTCATTTTATATGTATTATCAATAACCTTTGCAATCAAGGCCTAGTTCTAGAGACGAAGGATCACGTGGCAGTTTGCCCAAAACCATTTTTTATCTTTTTAATGCAAAGATCTTAAGAGATGTTTTGCCCCTTCCTATAGCTATCACCTAGGATTTGTGTCTAGTAACCTAAAAGTAATTTTACATTATTTTTCAGGAAATGGAGATACTATTTTTCTTAGTATCAAGAAAAATAGTTTTGAAAAACAAAGCTTAGAATAGTATTAATATCAGTTTTCCAAGGAGCTTATCACTTGTAATTGCTCAGTGAAATTGTAGTTAAGGTATTGAATTATGATGAGGAGACATAGATTTAGACACTTCTTGACATATAACTTTCTAAATTTATTTATTTCACCATGGTGACTTTGGGTGGCAAACGAAGAAATCAGTAGGAATATACACAAGCATAAACATGAAAGCAAAAAAGAATCACAATCAAGGAAAACCAATCCATAATACATTAATAATACTTTGCAAAATTAAGGGGAGCCTGGTCTTTAGAGCTTCCTGAAAAAACAGCAGGATTGTGGCCAGTTTCACTCTTGGGGAGAATGTGTTCCAAAGAGGACAGTAACACAAAGGCACACTTCCTGGGTCCTGCTAGATAACATTCTTAATTGATGGGATCTGAAGTATGCTTCTCTGGCTGGATTTAATTGGGGGAGGGAGAGACAGTCCCTCAGATATTCCAGCCCCATGCCCTGAAGGACTTTGTAGGAGATTGACCAGACTAAGATACCAATGTCATATATGTCTGAAATCTACTTTTATTGGAACAGCTATTTGTAATAGAAGTCTGAAGGGCTTCCTCCACCTCACTTTGTCTTCATGTGAACTAGAGAGGGGCCTGTTTACTCAAATTGCTTTCCTGTAATGGGGTCAAGCCACATTTGTCTGATCGTTGCTATGATTATATTTTCTTAAGATTATATTTCACAAATTTTAATGAACATAATTTATATAATTGACAGAACTATTGGTAAAGCTTAAAAACTTTAAAGATTTTTTAAAGTGGTGTAAGCAGTTTTTACAAGTGAAATAAACTAGCCTACCTCAAAATACTGTGCAAGGTACGCAGAAGCTCAGAGACAAAATACATGTGATGTGATGCATCAGGATTTAAAGTAGTTTTTTAATGCAAATTGTAGTACTGAAAAGAATTGATACCTGGTAGAATTAGGGTAACAAGGAAAATTTAAACTTCCCCTCTGATTTTAAGGAAAATTTCTTAAAACTAGAGTTTTTGGTGGAGATAAATTATCTTCATACTACTTGGATTTTATTATCACTTAGTTTGAAACAATTCTGAAATTCTAATTTTAAAGGTCTGAACTTCAGTGCAAACATACAGTTAAGATGTTTATTTTACAGTTGCTCAAAATTCCTTTTATAACACACTGGAATCCTCTGTATATAAGTTTATTCTCTTGTTTTTATCTTTTAGATCTATTAGAAGCTTGTGTTGTATCTCCCCAAAAGAATACTGAAGAGCCTTCTATATCTTCAGAAATAACTCAGTCTTCAATAAATGACAGCAGATTAAAGAAAGAGAACATAGCAAAGTCTTCCTCTTCAACCCATTTGCAAGAGATTTCTGTTACATCTGTTTCAGGTTAATTTGGGGGGGGTCTTTGAAGAGGAAATACACTCTGAATTTTGATGGGGATAGGGTAATGTAATGCCTTTACCCCGCATGCTTTTATTATCTGTTGCATCTTATAATTAAAAGCAGGATTTTAACACTGTTAATACTTGTGTTTTTGTAGTCAGCAGTGTTTGTAAGAGAATTGATGATTTTACTGCTTCAAAAGCTGCAATTGAACTTGAACCTAAGTTTAGATGCAAGTTCTTAGACTGTTCCAAATCCTTCCGAAAAGCTAAACTGCTGCATTATCATATGAAGTATTTCCATGGGATTGAGAAATCACCAGAACCACAACAAAATCCTGCAACAAGAAATATTCAAACAAGAGGTTCCTTGGCTTCTGAAAAAAATAGTCAGGAAGGTTATAACAGAAGGCGGACCACATCTGGCTGCTTATGTAAGTGGTACATATTTTTTTTCTTTTTAAAAAAAATGCATTTAATTACTTTGAATCAGATCACTTGGGTTACTGTAAAAGTCTGTTTTTAAAGTTCTTCCTATTTTTCTTTAATTTAGTATTTAAGCAATTGAAGCTGTCAGTTTCAAATGATTAAGACATGTTAAATATTAAGCAAAACTGAACACATAAAATTAAGAATATTATTTTTGAAATTATTTTTATGTTTATTGGTTTTATATTGATGTTTTTGTAAATTATGTAATGAATGTAAATTCAGAAAATTTAAAAAGTCATCTTAGGAGAAATAGGGAGAGACAAAAAGAAAGGGAAATACAACTGGAATATTGGATAAACATTACATTTGAACAGCCTACTTACTAAGCTGAAATCGTTATATCAGCACACCTGAGTAAAAACCTAGTGCTTCTAATCTATAAATAAGAATGATGTATCCATTTTTTCTAAAGCTGCTAAAGAAAAGGAGAAAAACAAAGAAAAGAAACCCAGAGACTTTGGAAGATCAAAATCAAAGAAAAAGAAAAAGAAAAAAAAGAAATTAAAATCAGGTAAGATTTTAATGTGGAAAACTAGTGCTGAATGGGAGTGTCTTTTACTTTTCTCAAACATTTTGTAAGAGATAATATATCTAAAACATAATATGTTGAAGTCAATATAAAAGACATGCCTACATGTAGTTGCCTTTCCATCAAAAAGGAGCTTCAGAGGATGAAACAATTAATTATGGAAAAGAATCTGAAGTTGTTTCCTGGTTTATCTGGTTATTTTTCTTCTACAAGAGGAACTTTCCTCTTAATGCATGGGTGGGCAATTAATGACTTCCATAAATTTCTGCAGCTTATTAAGTAAAATGGCTAGCATTTGAAAGCAGAATTCCTACTCCATCACCCAAATGGATTGGAATGGAAAGGCTTTGGGAAGATCAGGAAGCATAGTTATGATCCATCTCCATGACTCAGTAACTGAAGGAGATTAATGTTGTTATGGATAGGTATAACAATATTGAATGTTGTACAAGAATGTGGGTAGATATAAAGCTTTTAACACAGTTATTTACAGTACTTGTCATTCTCTGCTCCATAGGAAGGAAAACTAGTATAGCCTGCCTACTTCAGAATTGTTTCTGATAGCATGTGGGTTATGTGTTTAAATAAATAATACTTGATATTAGAGTTTGTATGTATTCATTTTCTGTAATACTAAGTTCTGGATAATAATACTTAACTTTCTAGAACATTCAGGGAGTGAAGAAAATGTTGACTTTTCCCAAGATCTTTCTTCTCCAAGGTCTGCCATTACAACAAGATACAATTCAACAAATCGATCTTGTGTGCATTTGAGTACTCACATACATAGTTCTGATTCTGGGCATCGTAAACAGAAATTAAAGATCACTGGTAAGATTGTTTTTGTATTTTCTTTGGATGGTTTTACCTAAGAAAATTAAAATAATTCTGAATATTAATGATAATTGGGAATTATTTTCACAGGCTTGCTATTTATGATTGAATGTTGATAGTTTTTAAATTATGACATTTGAATTGTACATTGGTATATCATCTCAGATATCTAAGACAGATACACTATTTTTTGTAGTTCTTTCTATTCTTTTGCATACTGTTGAATTATTTAAATCGGGAATATGCACATTTATTATGGTTGAAGGGTTCATTTAAGGAAAAAGGTGTCCAAAAAGTGACATGGCATTCCCAGGATCAAATTTTGTGGATGATAGTTTAAAGATTTTAAAGTATATTTGGACAATACAGTATTGAAGTGTGCTTCTGGGTACAATTCAAGATGCTGGTGCTCACCTTTAAAATCCTTTATAGCTTACAGCCGAGTTATTTAGGGACCTTCTCTCCCAAATTGTCTTTACCTGTCAGATGTAGTCCAGCATGAGAGGCATGCTCAAGACCCATTGGCTAAGAAGTGTATCAGCTAGCATGGCAGGCCTAAGAAACCTTTTCTGTCAAGGTGCCCATCCTCTAGAATATAATCCCTCCTGCAGTTAGATTGACCATATCCCTGTTAGCCTTCCATAAAGCCCCAAAGATAATGGTTTTTTGCTCAAACCTTGGGTCCTGGGTGTGGGGCAGAGCCATTATCTCAGCCTTTTGGCTAAGATTAAGTATAATATCTGTGCTGTGAGTTTTATGTTTTCTATAAGTTTAATCATTTTTAATAAAAGTAGCCATACAGATTAATGTATGTGAGAGAGGAAGCCATATAGGTCTACTAAATAAATACATTTTACATGTTCATTTTGTATTCCTTTGCTGAAATGAATGGTTCCTTATCTGTGATTGTGTTGCACCAATGTCTTCCAGTTATTAATTATCAAGTCATCAGCTTTCCACATGTAGCAAATCAACATGTATGAAAATATTGCTAATACCTATTTAGCGGCAGGCAATAATGTGTAAACCATTCACAATCTGCTAGCTTTACTCAATTTCAAATGTTTGCTCACAGAAGATGATACGCTGAGTGAATCATCTGCGGAAAGTTTGTTTTGGAGTGATGATGACTGCAGTAGAGATATTGATGTAACAACCAATCCTGATGAAGTTCTTGAAGATGATGATAATGACTTTGAAATTGTTCGCTGCATTTGTGAAGTGGAAGAAGAAAATGACTTTATGATTCAGGTACACTGTGGAAGATGAGAGTGTGAAAAAAAATTGCCAGTCCCCAGAGAATTGCAAATAGGAATCACCATTAGTTGATTGCAACTCTCTCCTGGATAACAAATTCAGAAGTCTTCTTGATAAGTAGGGTTTTGTAATAGTTAGAAGGAATGATCTTAAGGGACATGAGGAAGAGTTTTTACTAAAGAAACAATCGGATAGCAACGGTCAGATAAAAGAAACTAAGAATTGTAACCTGAGAAAATGTCCCAGGCAAGATCCTCCCAAATTCTCAGGAAAATAAAGGGAGGAAAGGGGGAAGTGCATTCAGACTTGCAAGATTCTTTTAATTTATAATAACAGCAGTATCGGCCTTCATGATGTTTGGATTCCTAGTCTGATCTTCCATGAGGGCTGATTTTTTTTCTCAACTTTTTTTTCTGACTTGTTTTAGATATTTATTCTAGTATCTCATGCACAAATATTAAAAAGTTAGGATCAATTTATTTGTATTATTTCTGTCCCCCTCCGTTTCTTACGTTTCTATTTATGAACAATGATTGTACTACTTTTGTAGAAGCCTGAAATTTGTTTTCCAATTCAGATTTTCCCCTGAATTAAAGAAGCAGTGAAGCCCTTTATTGCTTACGACCTAAGTGTACATGTTTGTTGTTATTTTCAAGATGGTAACAATAGGATGAGCATGGTCTAGAAACACCAAGATAGAAGTTTGGATGGGAGGAGCATAAATAAATGAAGGCTAGAAATGTGGAGGAATTGACCATACTTTGACTTGCCTCCAGATCCTAAAGTACAACAGTCAGAAATAATCTTAATCTCTTAGACTGTCACTTAGAAAACATAGGAAATAAATTCTATAGGTTTAGAAATAATGAACAGTTTGCCAAATCAGATGATTTAGTACAGAATTTTTTAACTCCAAAGAGTCATTGAGTCATATTAATATGACACAAATTTATACTTCAGATTTCAATGTTTATAAAGTAAAAACTGAAAGATTTTTGTCCCCATTTTTCTGATTAACATTCTTTAATACTTAAATATAGAATGTATATTTTTAAAATGTAAGGGACTTATTCTTTATCGATTGTGATATTGTCATTTACTCAGTTTATATTTGAAAACAGGCACCAATAAATTATCTTGTAAATTTTAAAGACATGAACATATTTAAAATACTATTTTTTGTAAGTTGTGCTTATCTATGTGATCTAATTCTATCTAATAATTAACAGTGTGAAGAATGTCTCTGTTGGCAGCATGGAGTTTGTATGGGGTTATTAGAAGAAAATGTACCTGAGAAATATACGTGTTATGTTTGTCAAGATCCTCCAGGTACAAAGATTTCTAAGGTTGCAGAGTCTTCTAATAGTATGTAATAATTATTTTATGTATTTTTGAAGTATTATTCTGCTTTTTGCTAATTTGTCAGCATACCTTTACAACTTTGTAGTTACTTGAATTCATATCCATTGAATTCAGATTTTTCAACTGATAGCAAATTATTTAACTATGCTATATTGATAATATATTTAATGACATAATTGGATTTTGACAGCATATATCATTTTTTTATTTTCTTTAATTTGAAAAGATGAATATATCTTGTTTATCTGGTAAAAATTAGAGGTAGGCAGATGGAGAGTCTAGTTTTTCCAATACAGTCCTGGAAGCTGCTGCTACCAACATAGATTCATCCTCTGGTAGCCCCTCACCTTTATTGCTTTGCTGTGGTGGAGAAAAATGAGATGACAGTGCTGGGAGCCTAGGTACTTATTGATGCGAGTAGCTCTCTCTTCCTGCTTTCATGCTAGATCCTACATGGTGAAGTACTCAAGTTTCAGATAGCAAAGTGAAGAATTTAAATATTTGTTCAGAAAGAAATTCTATGATTTTCAGTATTAGTTTATCAGAGGTAAATGGATAAATGATTTTATCTTTGTGGCTCCAAGCCTTTCAAAGATACAGTAGTGCTTAAAAAGTTTCTGAGTCTTGTTGAATTTTTAATATTTCTGTATAAATGTGACCCAAAACATTTGTTCTCTACACATTTCCTGTTTTCCACACATTTCCTTCAATAAATAAACAGGTGTAATACTTTTGAGTATTAATACTTTTTGATTCTCTTGAACTAGTTTTTGAACTAGAAGAGCAGATCAATATTTGTACAGAAATATTGAAAGTTCAAAAGGCTTCACAAATTTTTAAGCACACTGTTCAGTAGTATGGAAAGAATCTTTGTTTTAAAAAGTTTTGCATATTATTCCTAAAGTTTTCCTGTTTGTGCCTGAAACTTTATTAAAAGCATCTTCAATTCTCTTTAGTTAGAGATGAGAAGAATTAGGAATCATGGTTTGGGGGGAGGGGGAATAATATCACTGATATTATTGTGCTTTCCTAAATTAAAGTAGTTTTAAATTCACAGTTTTACTATTTTTTCACTCTTAATTTATTTCAGAGATTATTATTGAAATGCATCATGTATGGTGCTTTTTATTGTTACTAAAGGTTTTTCAGATTTGAAGATTAAATTTCTGTACCAAATTTTTGCTGTTTATTTTAAAAGTGAAGATAAGATTTGACTAATAATAAGCATATACAGTGGTGCCTCACAAGACGAGACTAATCCATTCCAGAAGAATGCTCTTAGTGCGAAATGCTCTTAAGGTGAAACGAGGTTTCCCATTGAAAACAATGTAAAGTTGGACAATCCATTCCATGCCCCCAAAAATATTCACCAAAAAATCATTTTCAACAGAATTTGATGTAGAAATGATTATCCCTAACATCTGAAACAAGTAAC
>JANHZU010000110.1:123148-136467 GCA_032468055.1 Acrochordus granulatus
ACCAACTGATGGGGTGTAAATATGTGGGTGGGTGGGTAAGCATCTGAAGAAGTCTAAAAACGAGGACTCCAACTCTGTTATGTTAGATTATACTTTTGCAAGTGAGCAAGGAGATTAACTAGTGTCTCTGAAATATATTGCTTTCAAAAAACAATTCTGTGTGTGTACATGTGATTGTAACCTTTCAGGTAATAAATCACATAACTTGTTATGCTTAAATTCTTGCATACAAAAATTAGATGTCCAGAGGCCTATGAATATTTCCCCTGTACACCTTTTTTTCTACATGGAGAACTTTTCTTTCTCTTTCCCCCAAAATCAATATGGTGAAGCATAGACTAAGGAGATTAAATCCTTCTTAGTTGTTGTAGAGAGTCAGGTTAATGTAGTGGTTAAGACTTAACTGGGAAGCCATGAATTTAATCTAGCTAAGGCACAAAACCAATTGTATGACCTTAGGCCAGTGTTTTTCTCTCACTCCTAGGAAGAAGGAAAAGACAAACCATTCCCAAAAATCTTGTCAAAAAAGCTGTAGGGACTTGTCCGGCAGTTGACACGAACCAACGCTGACTCAAAGGCACAGAATTTTTTTTTTTTTCAGTTTTAAGAAATGGTTCCAAGACTCAGACCGGTGACAGCACAGCATGACTCCTACCTGGCAGGTTTATGCTACAGCCTTGTGGACTTGTCTGGCTAGCGATTTGTTTCCTCTTACTGGGCAAGCTTCCCATCGCAGTATGTTGCTAACAGCAATCTTCTAATATACCAGAGAGGCCTATCAACAAAAGATAGAAGAGAACATAAAATCCACGTTTGTTGTAGCTACAACCCAGATGTGAATAGCTATAATTTTCTTCTTCTCCTTTCTTAAAACATACATCACTCTTCATTTTGAATCTGTAAATCTCCATCTTGCCTTTTACTCCACGCTGTACCAGTTTCAATCACTCTTTGATTTGCTCTGCTATTGCTGTCCTCAAAGACTATTAGGAAAATATGTAAGAATCCAAATGCTGTTACATCTAATCAACTGCCATTTCTTCTTTCTGCCATCTTTTAGTGTAAGTTTTATTAGTATTAAGCTGATATTAAATCATACCACAAACAAGAAGCAACTTCCTCTGAAGACAGGGGAAGGGAGAAAAAAGATGGCCAGTTAGTTCTCCAACACAGAAGGATGAATATTGCTCAGGAATACACTATCTGTCTTACATCAAGTTGAACAGATACAGAACCTGTACAGCTTATAAGATGTACAGTATATGGGAGCTTGTTGAATCCTTACCTTTTGGGTAGATTTGAAGAATATCTCACACTGATTAGAAAGGGTATAACCTTTTACTTTAATCCAAGAATGCTAAATGTTCTCCCATGTAATCAAAAAGTTCTGCCAATATACTGGGTTTAAGGCAATGTGCCTTAAAGGTGCCTTCCATCTCAAAGTCTTTTGTTTCTGAGATTTTGCCTTTCTAAAAAAACCCTCTTGCCCTCTAACCTTGAAGGCATAAATCTAGTAACTGATACCGACTCATGTTATTAAAAAAAAGTAAAAAAAAAAACAAACCTTTTTCTAGTAGCATAATCCTACACATAAGAAAAAGTTCTGGAATACCTCTAATGCAAAAAGCATATTTTCCTATTGGAATTTGTTAATAGTTAATGGCTGTTTCCTGAAAAAAGTAGTAAGTTCCATGCTGCTCTTTATCCTACCTCTCTAGCTTTCACTGTATTATCCCTAGATCCTAGCACATTCACAGCTCACATCTTTACATTTTGCTACACAATACTTACACCAGCCCATGACTTCTTGTATGATTGTGCAGTTTTTAACTTTCCCATTTAAAAATCATTCTAGCTGGAGTATAATATCCCATATTTTCATTTACGTCAGCATGGTTTGTACTCACCTGTCATTATACCATAGCTGGATCTTCAGAAACCAAAAGATAATGCAGGGAATTTTTCTTTCAATGTAGGAGTTCTGACAGTTGGTAACAAATTCCAACTAGATCACCAATTCATGTGGATGCTCCAGAGAAACCCTAGGCTATTTTTTTAGTGGACGCTCCTTAGAATACAAATGTGAGTTGTCTGCAAACTATCTATATTCTTCTATTGGTTTGGATCTTCAGTTGCAGTCTTTCAGGCAACTGTTGTCATGCGGTAAAAAGGTGCAAATAATAACATGGAAGCAACGAGTCCTTCTTGATAGTAAGTGTGACTGAGCATAATACATAGCACATTGGTATAGCTTTTATAGGTCGAGTTTGTGTTATTGAGGAGTGTTAAATTCTAAGAACTCACAGACAGCTCAATTTCCTTTGACGTAACGGAAAGATGGTTGATGGCAGTTTTTTCTCCACAGAAAACCACTATGTGATAAATTATAGACATTCCTATAAGTGTTCAGCACTCTCAAAACAGCTTAGTGCACAAGGATAGAAAGTTCACTCTATATTACAGCCGTCCGTCCTTTGTTTTCAATATTTTTTAAGAAATTAAATGAGAAAGGGAGACATTGTAAAGCAAATCTCCAAAATCATCCTTATTTCTAATGCTGCTGCTTGGACCACACAGCCATTCAGTCAGTTATAAAAACAAGTTCTTGGTCAATGTTTTGTTTTGCAAATCTTCCTCCCAAAATGATGATTTGTGGTCAGTCTGTCTACCATGGCAACCATTTGGTGAATTCACTGTACACTCTAAAACATTTCAAAAGTGTCCCCAAATTCCAAAATGTGTGGATTAGTGCATATTAGCAAATAACTATATTCTTAGGAAAAGATTCAAGGAAAACAGATGTTGCCTTGAAGACTATGCACTCTTAGCTTAATTTATTCTTAAAGCTGGATTTGCATTCATTGCAACTCAGGTTTAAGTATCTGTCACCATCACATCATCTTCTGATGGAAGTCTTATACTGTATTACACTCTTCACATCACTGGAGGCTTTGGGGTTATTCACTTCTAGCTGGCCTCTTATGAGGCCTTATCTGTCTCAATAGCCTAAAAATATCTTAAATTATTGTTATCTCTATTTGTATTACAAGCATGTACAATTCTGGGTGCAGAAGCACAAACTACATCATCAAGTTCCTCATAAAACCAGAGCAACAATGGTTCGGAAAAAAAAGTAGAGCCAGAGATCAGTAACTTAACACATTTCTATACTTGCTCAGCTGGTTTTCTTGTATCTCGTACATTTTTCTAATATCTAAACCCAGTTAAACTTGTGACAGTAATAGTATCTTGCCTGATTATTTTCAGAAAGATCATTTACTTTACAGTGCTGTTCAAAAAAAAAGATTTGGCTTTACAATCTTAACCAAACCAAACCAAACTCCAAGAATACATATACTACAACATACTTTTTAGATCATTTGGGATTCTTAATTAAGCATTTTGAATGGGAGCTATGAAACATCAGTTACAATGCCTCAGATTGCCAAAACCAAGAGCTTTAAAGATATCCCCCTCCCTCCCCATTACACAAAAATTCCACCAGGGCCAAGTGGAGCTTTCTGACAGCATAATTAATCATACACAGAGTTTATGTGAAGAAGAATTTACAAGCCACATTTGGAACAATCTTGGCTTTTAATTTGTATGTGGCACACCCAAAGGTTATGTGAGAGTAGGCGGGGGGGAAAATCAAGAAAATATGAGTGCACATATATCTGCAATTAGAGGGTGAGTATAAATAAAAGGGGCCAGTGGCCAAGTGATTAAAATGCTGGGCTTGTCGGTGAGGAGGTCAGCAGCCCGAGTTTGAGAACCAGGTGCCACATAATGGGGTGAGCTTCTGTTTCTGCCCCAGCTCCTGCCAACTCAGCAGTTCGAAAGCATGCAAAATGCAAGTGGATAAATAGGTACCACCTTTGCTGGGAAGGTAACAGCATCCGTGTGTCTCGGCATATAGTCATGCTGGCCACATGACCACAGAAGCATCTTTGGACAACACTGGCTACTCAGCTATGAGATGGAGAGGAGCACCACCCCTAGAGTTGGAAACGATTGAAACGGGAAACCTGTACCTTTTATTAATAAAAGATTAGAAGTTGATTCACACTACAGAAAGAATCCAAGTCGGTCTCTGATTTTTTATATCCATCTATTGATGGTTTTATTGTTGTTTCTTTAAACAGTGCTTTTGATTGGATATAACATGTATTTTTTTGAAAAAAATATTCCTTTATTTTTCCTATGAGCGAAGAAATGCTTTCCCTCCTTCTTGCCTCCTGGCCCAGAATTTGCTTGATTGGCACCTGAATTATCAGAAAATGGAAAAAAAACTTTTCAATTTTTGTGCTGTTTTTAAGCTCAGGGGAACTAATTTGCTCATTCTGGAATTCAGCTGATCATAGATCAAGATTGTCCTATCCTCTATTAATGTACATTTTAACAGGCAAAAAAAGCACACAGACAATCATTATAACAATGAAAATTGATTATACTTTATTTAAATGGTTTGAATTTTCCACCTGGCAAAATCTTCCAGTCTCTTCTTCTATCTGAAACAGAACTGAGTCTGACATCTCCTAAAGATCTTGGTCTTATAAACAAATGCGCAACAGTAAAAAGTAGATATTCTGCCACAGTTTCATGAACAATGCAGCTGCATTTCTCTTCCCAATAGTGGCAATCTCACTGTCTAATAGACCATAGATTTTTCTGTCTCCCAGCTAAAAGTAGAAAACACACAATTATTCTGAATTCAAGAAAAAAATATGATTTAGGAAGTTCTTAATTCTCATGGCAAAAACTTCCCATATCTATCAAGGGCATGGAATTAAATTTACACACACAAGCACACAGATACTTTACACACACATACACACACACACAGAGAGGTCATAAGCAGAGCACATTTTTACAATGTAAAATACATCAAAACATTCCCTTAACTAGTATTTAAATGAAACATAATAGTCTTAAATGGCTCAAGCAGAACAAATTTCAGTTTAGAAATTTCCCCCTTTTTAGTAGTGAATCTGCTTAAGAGAAAAGCTACAAAACTAGCGATGGGTTCAGAAATCCTGAGCTAATGCTATTCTAAATATTCTACTTAGTTATATTCTGAAATCCCAGCAAATCAGAATTTTATTTCCTCAAGTTGTAAAACTGCATGATTCTTAGTGCACTTAATCATTAATTTTAATCTATTTCCACCAGAATATAAATAATATATATTTGTGTGTGTATATTTTTCTACTAAGTCAACCAAATTTTTTTGAGTTAATAATAATCAATAGAAAACTATTAGTTTTAATCAAAAGAGTGGAGAGAATATCTATGTAAAATTACACAATCTTTCATAGGTACAGAATCAGCATTATAATGAATCAGTATTGACCTAATCTTTCACATACAGAATGAATAATTTCCTATTTTATATGTATTCATTCAAGATTTGTTTGCAATCCCCATATACGCTCAGGTGGGGATTGAAATTAATTAAGTTTTTGAAATTAATGAAGTTTATTTTAGGGTCAAAATGCACAGAATTATCTTCTTACTTACTCGACTACTTCAAAACAGGAATTTAGAATTAAGTTGTTCAGTACAATAGAATTTATCTTATTTTAATAATTACAAATATATTTCTGAACCATTTAATTTCCTTTAGAAATTATTAAGGATGCATAATTATTGTCAAAGTTACTGTAACTGAACAATTGTGAACATTAAAACATTAGCTTCGTATCTTTTTTATAACTTCAGAATTTTTTTGTTTTCAGCTTCATTGGTATAGTGTTGGAGGTTACCCTAAATATCATCTAGCTCTATTTCTAAAGCTATTATAATGCAACTTTGCCTATTTTATAGTGTGTAAATCCTTTACACACAGTTGAATAGTATGTCTTCTTTATTGGGAATTAAACTGACTAGAGACCTCGTTCTTCCTATAATCTAACTGTCCTAGTGAGAGATGCTTCTGGATAGACCAACAGGAAACAGCTTCCTTTCCTTCGTTCAGTTATGAAAAGATATAACTCTTGTACAGATTATGTATTATGTTAGTATCTCCTCAAGAATTTAAATGGAACTTAAGATCCACCTTTACAGTTCGGAATCAAAGACATTCTCTATAATTAGTACTCCAAACACACTGTTAGGACTGTAGTCAAAAGCTGTAACACTTTTCAGCAGAAGCACACTAGAAAGCAATTCTAAAAACCACAAAAATTATAATCTGAATTTCAAGAAGACAGGAGAGACATGCTTTTCTCAGATGATCTGATAACACAAGAGGCCAGGGGAAATGAAGATACTTTCTTCTTGCTTAGCACCAATGGATGTTAGTAGTTAATGGATGCATACAGATGTATACAATTTCAGTGGCAAGCCCACCGTGGAAGCGCATTTACCACATTTATGACATCCACATTATTTTTTTCCATATTTAACTGAGAGATAGCTAAATTTGGATTTATACAGCATTAATTATCAAGCCCTTGCATCACCTATGAAAGTATTTCTCTCTCTTCCATGTTACAAGCAAGGTTCTGCATACAAAATTAACTGGCTGAACTAAAAAGCCATTTTTAAGAAATCAAAACCATCACTACCACACCAGGGAACATCTTTTAAAGAGCACCAAATATTTCAAGCAGATAAATATGAAGGTGTGATGGAGAGGTGGAAGGAATTAAAACAAAACGATCAGTTTACTTTGGGGGGAGGGGGGAAAGCAAAAAGAGAGACCCAGCTTTTGATCTAGTGTCTGCAAAGAAAATCAGAATTCAAAAATAACCCCTGAACCCCCAGCAGCTATTGTTAGGTACATCTGTAGGCAGCCAAAGTTTCTGTACAAACATAACTAAATATAACACCAAAGAGAGAGGTGAAAAGTTAGCAGGCATAATGAGGGGGAAAAAACTGTTAATGCCACTTGTTGGATGGGTGCAGAAAAGAGAGAAAAGCAATGGTCTGGATTCACAGGCTTGCTTAGCAGGATACTTCCATAGTCTGAGGACTGCCGTGGACTTCAGTAGTTTCAGGTATTCCAGTGTTTGCCTCCCTCAGGTTGTTGGCTGGAGACCGTGCTTGTGTGCTTTCTCCAGAACCTACACTTGAAGATGACTGGGTCCGGGAACGGATCAATCTGGTCATGCTTGCAGATGGCACTGTAAGGAATGCCAGAAATGACAAATGTTGTTAACTGCCTCAGAGGATCTTATAATGGAGAAAGCACAAAGAAAAGGAGAGCTGCTGCTGAAAAGCAAATCAGGCATCACTCTATTCACAGCTCATTAATCTATATTTGCTGTGATAAAATGCAGGAACATTTGTCTGTAGAAAACAGCTTAAGCCCTATCTCATCTTCAGATCTTGCTTGTGAAAATTCCTTTTCACTCCTCCCCCTCCCAGCTGAGTTTTATTTTCATTTTTTGTACTTGTGTTTCCTTACAAGTATCCTCCAACCACCTCCAAATTTTGCTGAAGAAGAATCAGGAATGATGCTTCTCCTGCATATCATTCCTCTCTCAGAAGTGAAAATGAAGTATTTGTACAAGTCTATGACCAGAGAACACCCTAATATAGTCAGTTAGCAAACATTCTGTGCAAGGCAGCCTCTCCTCTCTCTCTATAAGAATAGCCCATAAAGCTTTTTTAGAAAGCTAGAAATCATATATTTGATTACTACCACCTGGCTGCAAACCATGCAACAGTCAAACCAACGCAAATTAAACCACTAAAAAGAATTGTAGCACAAAAAGTGTACAATGGGATGGCCTAGAGTGTCAAAGATCACTAGGCCATGCTATAAGCAGCATAATGCATAAGAGAAATGGAACTTGGCCAAACCAGACATATACTTGTAGATACCTGACTCAGTGTTCAGGTGACTGAGCTGCATGTAAGGGACTGAAAGCAGAGATAAGAGAGGGAACGGGAAAGAGAGTTAATGTAATTATAACAAACTTGAGACAATGTAAGCTTTGCTTGACCAAAAGCTTTTCCATATCTTGAATTCTATAACTCTAAAAGTTATTTCAATAAAATATTTTGGGCAACTTACAAATATAGTTTCAACTGTTTGACTTTTACTGAACATGATATCAATTTCTGTATCAGAAAAAATATTCAAACATATTATTATACAGGTAGATATATAACAGTAATAACAGTAATACTGTTTAGCCTAAAAATAGGCTAACAGTAGCCTATTTTTAAATTTTATAATTAACTTTGTTATTGTTCAGTTCAAGTCATGTGTGACTCTTTACACCCCATAACCACAGCATAATCTGTTTCTCTGTCTTCCACCGGAGCCTGCATCACATTATTAAATTTAACACACCACCACCAGTCTCATGGAAGCTTATGCAGCACCTCTGCCAATAAAGTTATTGGTAGGAAAAAATGTACTGATAGTCTTTTATTTTAAGCACAGATTGGATATTCTTCTCACCAAAACAGCATTTAGGAAACTGAAAAGATCCAAATCTATTCAACAGAGAGCAAATCACTAATAGGCAGAACAGTAATTCAAGGACTGATGGTTATTCCTCTTGTACAAATATTTGTCCTAGTGTGGTAGACAAAGCTATTTTCCAGGACAGCAATATGTACGAATTGATGTTGGCCAAAGAGCAGAACAGGATCTATGACTGAATAATAAATAAACTCAATCATTTAGTAGGCTCTACATGGAAAATAATGCAAAGGCCTACAGTAATGCTACTTACTGTAGCCCATTCCTTGCACAAAGTATTTGAAAGCTTCAGTTAGTTTCCCAGGCTGGAAAGAAAAATAATAAGAACTATAAGAAAGTTTATTCACAATTTGAAACATAGTTATTAAATTATTAAATAAATATGCAATATATTGTATTTGGGTGATTTACATACATATGTTTATTTTCAGAATTTTGTTTCTGTTTAATTTTCTATTTTTTCCCTTTGTTTTTCATTTTGGTATTTCATAATTAATTTGTTAGATATTACAATTCTTTTGGTATTTTTTAAAACTACAATAAAAAATTAAAAATTACATTAAAGGATTAAATCGATATCCTTTAGAAGCATGAAAGTCTGACAATCCTTAGAATAAGAGCTTACCTGGACAACTTGGGGCAGCCCCCCACAATCTGCCATCTGCAAAAAAAAAAAACCTGATTTAGAATCAGCCAAAAGGATAATTAAATTAAAAAAATAGTTGAGCTATACATCTATCAAATGATTCTGTCATGGCATTATACAGAGGTAAAACTTCTATTTCCTAGCACATACAGTTTTAAAATGGAAATTTTTCAGGAAAATACAACTGCCTGGTATAGTAAAAATGGGAGACAACTGGACAACTTATTAGCAAGAAAGGAAAAGACAAAATAGATATACGAAATATGTCATAAATATACACCCACCACCCTTATACATACCTACTAGGATGGAATGAATAACATATTAGGACTTGTTCTTTGAAGGTAGAAGAAGAATTGTTGGTTGAAAATGTATCCTAGGTACCCACACTGTTCAGCTCCCAATTTCATTTTACATTTGTATCAGCTATTTGTTTTTCATCCCTCATACTGTAGGAGGGTTGTAAACATGTATAAACCCCTAAATACCTCTAAAGGGAGTCCTCGCCTTACAGAAATTGGGACTGGAATTTTGGTTGCTAAGTGATACAGTCATAAAGTGAGAAATAACATGACTGCATTGCTTAGCATGTCCCCAATGCCATTGTTAAGTGAATTTTGCAATTAGCTGAGTACCCACACCAATCCAAGCCATTCCAAGCTTGGTCCCTTCCAGACCCAAGTCTCCAATTATCCCCACCCAGCTATCTCACCCTTCTAGCTGCCCAGCATCCTGCTTTGCAAGATGGTAAGCAGCCCCAGAACCGCCACACTCTAGGAAGCTGCAGCCACCCCAGCCCAGTCCCAATTGCCTTTGGCAATCTGCATTCCAAGACGTCTGCCATCATGTGCTCTGCTGCCCAGGTTCACCTTCCCTGTCTTCTTCTTGCTCCTGGTCTCTTTTCTTTTTTTCATAGCCCCACAGAGCCCAGAGCATGGAGAAAAGGGGCATTTTGGCATGCTCCAGCCCATTTAAGCAGCTGTGTGGTTTTTTCCTTTTTTATTATGCAAAGGCAGCTCCATATGGCCCAGCAGCCGGGCCAGATACACCTCAGGAGCAGAACAAGAAAAGGACAGCAAGGGTCAGCTAGGGCAGCAGAGTACAGAGTGGCAGGGGGCTAAAAGGGCATAGATGCAGGAGGGGGAGATAAGTGGATGGGGGAGTTACAACACCCCTGGGATTGTAAGTGTGGGCATATTGTCAAGTGCCCTAATTTTTATCATGTGACCATGGGGGCACTGCAACAGCCATAACTTTGGACATGGGTCAGAAGTTGTTTTTTCATGCTATTGTAACTTCAAATGGTCACTTCACAAAAGGACATAAGTTAAGGACTACTTGTATAGAAGGCCCAAAGAATGTAGCAGATCACCTGTCATCACATAAGTCCTTAATTTTTGGTTACCTTTAGGAGTGTTGTATTTATTGGATCTAGACGTGAATTGCATTCAACCTAGGAAACACAAGACAATGTATATATGTTATGTACATATGCGTGTGTATACATACATATAGAGACTATAATTCAAAGCCTTCCTAAGAAGCCAATGCCTCAACAGCAATAAAATACATATATTAGAAGCAAAAGACTTAAAACTAAAATGTTATGGTTACAGTCACTAATTTTAAAGACAATATCTCTCTCCTTCCTCTAACAACAACTTCATTTCAGCAACTGACTGCTAGAACAAATCTGTTTGCATCACCAGTAGGTCAGCTTTCAAGAAGGCTTCAACATCAACAGCTACAGTGGCAAAAAGCATGTTGAACTCAGATCTGTGTTCAATCCTCCCTAAAACAAAATAGTCACTGGGCATGTCTTTATTTCATAACCTGATTTTTTTTTACAAAACCGTTATCAAGAATAAAAGGAAAAGCCCTTGCAGCCTGCCGAGAGTAACATGTGGAACCACATGTGAATGAGAGAAAGAATCCCTAAACCTCTAGGAAGTGACAATCCAATTCATATAGCCAACTCTTCCAGAGATGCTCTTGGGTTTATTTTGCCTATATACAACCTGCAGACTAACCTGATTAAAACAGGAAATCATACGATATAGATTGTTTCCACTGAAATCACAAAGTGCTATATAGTTCTGAATACAAATATTATATTATTACCATTTTTCAGGGACCATTCAAACATCTTTAGATATCTACATTAATAACTGTTGTGATTTCCCCACACAGGAAACTTTGCTTGTATTTTGTATCTTAAAATACAAAAAACTTCCTACATCGAACAATTGTATGTTATAAAGAATGCAGAGAATTTATCTAAATGTTTCAAATTAAGCAAATTTTACATTTAGAAAATTCTACTCCTTCCACTGTAGGAAAATTTGAAAAAGCCTTGATGAAACAAGATACGAGTTGAGGAAATGAAACAAGATAAGATAGCAAGATACGAGTTGAGGAAATGATTAATTAATGACTAGGTTTACTTACCACAGCCTCAACTGCAGGAGAGCTGTCTCCAACCACTAATAAGACAGGGCACCTATATAAAGCCACAATATAGCATTTTAATCTATAAAATCATCAGCTGAGGTTTCTGCAAGTTCCAAAGCTTTTGTCAAAATGCTGAAATTAACAATGGGTATCACAATACAAGTTCCATTCCTTTTCTATGTGTGTGCAACATAATTATGTACAAAATGTGTGAAGCACTGTTGCAATGATATAATGCTTTCATTGTTTGCCATTCTGTGATGCTCCCTATGAGTGGGCACATGGTGGTGTAAGCGGTTAAGATGCTAGGCTTGAGTTCGAGACCTAAGAGCTGCCACATAATGGGGTGAGCTCCCTATGTTCCCATGTTCCCTACAGATGTACCAGATTAGCATTCTGCTGTCAAAATCCTGCTATTGAAATCTTGTATAAATGTGATCAATCTAACATCAACACATCAGGATCATGTGTTGTAATAATGCAGTAGAAAACCAGAACATATTGGGCATCGCAACAGGCTTATGCTCCATTCATTTCAGTGAGGACAGAGCTTTATGAAGCAAGTTTTTCAGTCTTGCCCAACATTTGTTTACAGTACATAAATTAATGAGTGTGAGGCCTAAAGATCTCAAATTCTTTACCAAACGTGAGAGCATCAGATTTAACTTTCAAGTCATATTTCTACAGATACTGTAGTCTGAGGGGCAGCAGCATTGGGTGTGATGAATGGAAAACAAGCCTCCCTATAAGTAAGCCATAGAACCACAGTGCAACTTCCTGTCGACTCTGTTGCTGCTAAACATGCTACTCTGAACAAAAGGCAGGTGTGGAGGTTGGATAAGGACATTGAGGAAGATGCCAGAGGACAACAAAGAGAAATCTACAGAGAAAACACTTGCTGGATTACCTCATCAGGCCTGTATCAACAAACTCTCCCCCTCCCTTCTCTATTGTCTGGCTGGGACTCAGCTCACTGTCCAGGCAGAGAAAAGAGCAGGTTCCTCATGCTGGAAAGCCTTACTCTGGAGTAAGGAAGGAAGGGGCCCTATTCAAGTAAAAAGTTGCTTGTATATTCACAGCTGAAGCCGGAAAGTTTATTGAGACTATTGGTAAGAGAGCAAAAGAAGCCTCAAACTGCTGCCGCCATTGTTACCAGATCCACTTATTTTGTTTAGATATTGTAATTTGAACATTATTTTGAGTTCTTATTTTGACTTTTTGAGATTCCAAAAAGTCTGTTTTTGTTTTCAATCCCTTTTTCTGAATGCTCAAGGGACTAGGAATAATAAACTTCAGTAGGTTCTTGGAAAATGTAATATTTCTGTTACTTTCAAGTCAGCTCCCCACAAGAGTTTCTGCTATGCTGGGGAAACACACTTACCATGTCAGAATCAGACAGACTTTGCTGCAGGGCAGAGACCAGCTCTGCAATCTACCATTCAGCTGAAAACTAAAATCTCATCCTGCAGAAAGTTTCCACATATACTGTATATATGGCTTGTATGTACCTACAGCGTATACATCTGTACAAAAAGTCATTTATTCTGATGGAATACAAATAAGAAAGAAAAGCTGGATACAAGACCAATAATTCAAAGATTTGGCTTGCTACTAAGGGGGTCTATCAAAAACACTGGAAAAAGTGAGGGAAAGAACTTTCCCAACAGAAAAATACAGTGGTGCCTCACAAGACGAGATTAATCCATTCCGGAAGAATGCTCTTAGCACAAAATTCTCGTAAAGCGAAACGCAGTTTCCCATAGGAAACAATGGAAAGTCAGA
>JANHZU010000110.1:151437-163943 GCA_032468055.1 Acrochordus granulatus
TGGACACAATTGCTCCTTGGCTATGAAACAGAGATGAGCACCACTCCCTAGAGTCAGCCATGACTGGCAAGAGAAATCTTTACCTTTTTTTGAGAACTAGATTTAATTTGTCATCCTTTTTCATGTAGCACTACTATAGCACATTCATAACATCATGCCCTGAATCTAGCATATTCAAAACATTATTCATTCATGATGTCACAGCTGTCATTCTCATCCTTCTTCCATATAAATTAAGCACTGAATTATTGTCTCCATTTCATAATTTTAAGAAAACACAGTCTGGCAATTTCTTAAAACCAATAAATATGAATTTAAGAATTTAGAATAATTTGATCTGCCTTTCATGATATGTATTAATGTTTTTATTTTCTCTCCCAACCAAACTGCCACTAAAGCTAGGATGAGAGCCTCAGCCCTCAAATCTAGGATAAAAGAAGCTAGACTAAAAATAATATAGCCATGTAAATCTTTAATCAGGATGCTGGAGATATATTCACAATTCAGCACAGACTACATAAGAAAACTGAAGTCAAACTGAATACTTCAGAGGTTAAGATTATGAGAAAGTCTATAAAGAAACAGCTGAACTGAATAACAAATAGAACCAAATTATAAGTTAATCATATGAGAAAACTACTAGTAGAAGAAATTGAACAGATTCTTTACTTTACAAGAAATGTGAACATGTTTGTTTAAAAATACTGAATGACTTACTTTAACACTGCTATGTGTAGGCAGCCATAAAAACTGAAATTATAAAAAAAAACAAACCCAAGAGTAACTCAGAATGAACTGCAACCAAAAATACATATGAAATATTGTATTGAAGTATTAAGATTGAATTGAAATACTGTATTGAGGGGATATATAAGATTGAGTTTTAATAACTGAGCACCTGGCACAACTTTAGATAGCAAAAAGATTCATATTCATAATCTCATTCATTCAGTCAGAGGTTTAAAATGCAGTTTTCATTAACTGCATCATACAATTCAAAGAATTTTCTTTTGTTCTCTCTTTCATTACACATCTGGAACCTTTATTTGAATTGACATGTAAGTTAAAACATGTTTTAGGGTAATCTGCTAAGAATTACTCTAATATCAAATTAAATATTTTGCCTGAAAAGTCATATTTTTAAAGGTGTTATGTCATATTTCTGCTTAATTTTGTAACAAATGTTGTATTTTGATCATGGCAACCCTCTGATAACTCAGCAAGTTTGAGCCAGCAAAGAAAGTGAGAATTTGCCTGTTTTTTAAATTTTTCTTATATGCTCCCCAACTCAGGGAGTGGTGTGTTTGTGTGTGTGTGCATGTGCACGAGGGGGGTGTTCAGCCATGACCAGGTCTGAGAAAAAAGTGAGAATTTGACTGCTTTGTTTTCTTTTCCTCATTGCTCCTCAACTCAGGTGTACGTGTTCAAGGTAGTAGAGTCATGTGAGAGCTGCAATCTGATTTCAACATGCCTAAAAGTAGATGTTTAGTGAGTGTGAAATTACAGGGTCTTGTTCAAGAATTTGGGGAGCAGATTTTCAGCAGTGATGGTTGAATTTTGTTTTGTAAATTGTGTGAAGTTAAGGTATCAGCTCAAAAGCGTTTTAATATTCAACAGTGTTGTGACACCATGAAACACAAGAGTTGTTTAGCAAGATTTACCATCACTGAGAACAGGTAATGACTCCTTTTCAAGAACGCTTCTTCTTCAACTGCAGGTTCATCAAATACCCAATCAGAATTTTGTAAGGATTTCTGTACGATGGTTACTTCAAATATTCCTTTAAGGAAATTAGGTAGTGGTAGCCTCAGGCATTTTTTGGAGAAATATAATTACCTGATTCCAAATAAATCAACTCTAAGGAAAAATTACATCTATGCTTGGTATGAAGATGTGTTAGAATCTGTTGTTGACAACAGTAAGATTCAGGTTGATGTAAATGGAAGATATATAGCCAGTGTTACTATTGGCACTCTGAAATGTGACAAACCTGGGGAAGTATTTCTTCTAACATATGAAACTCTACAAAAAGTAAACAATTCTACTACTGCTATGCTGTTTGTCAATTCTATGAAACTACTCTGGTAGGATGGTGTAAAAAGGATAAATATCCTTCTCTTTGTAACAGATACCCTCCATACATGACTAAAGCAGCCAAGGGACTCAAACTTCTTTATCCAAAAATTATCCATAACACATGCCTTGCACATGGTTTTACACAGAGAGGCTGAAGAGATTCAAAGCAACTATCCTGATGTAGATAATTTCAAATGAGGGAAAAAAAGTTCATTAAAGCTCCACTTCAAGTACAACAATTCAAAGAAATTGCTCCTACTTTGGCTCTTTTGCCCCAAACTGCTTCCTTGCAGCTGATAGATAAAAATTTGACTGTTGTGAATCTTCCTCCATTAAGATTGTGCAAGATTCCTTTTCTGAAACCTTGGCTGGAGTTAGCATATATAGGTTCTAATTTCAGTGGATTATCAAGAGCAATCACCTGCCTTGAAACTGTAGGAATGGAACTTAATGATGTACTGTAAAACAAACGAACTGTGAGTGATTTAAAACAAGCAAAGGGGAAAATGGCTGAAAAAAATTAGTGATAAACTGCAAAGAGTGCTGCAATCTAATCTGGGTTATTCAATAGTTTGCAAAATAAGTAACATTCTAAATGAACTCGAAGCAAAATTTGAAGACTTCGAGAATAATTTTTTCCAGAAAATTTTCAAATTTGTTCCTATAACCTCTTGTGATGTTCAATGAAGTTTCTCCAGATACAAGAATGTACTGGTGGACAACAGAAGGAAAGTTCAGTTTGTTAAACTCAAGTTGCACATGGTCATCCAATGCAGTTCTGCTGTTAATGCAAAATAATGCAGAGATGGTCATTTTACTCTCAAAATGTTCATTTAATTTCTTCAGTACTAGCACTGGATAAATATCTTCAGTACAATCTCTTTCACCTTATCTTTTCAGTTTATCAGACTACAGAAATTGGTATATCAAAAAATACTGTACATCCAGTAGCCTAAATATATGTATACATTGAGTAGAGTACAGTTCACCTAATGGATTTTTGGTTATGAACATTCAGATAGAACAAACAACTAGACAGAAGTCATTTTTAAATCCTGATCACATGTCACTTCCCATCAATCTCTTCTAAATTGACCTCTCAGAACAATTTTATGTATTTAGGAAAAAAATCAATTAAAAATCCATTCCACTGATGAACAGCATTTGCTGGCAGATTTATGTCACTGGTTACAAGTCTTAGGGTAATCAAAATTGAATTAACTTCCTTTTTTTCATTTTTCATCTGTAGTTGATTAAATATAAAACTGTTTCCCACTTCAGCACTATGCCTCTCCTCCCACTTAAAATACATAATTTTAATTTAAAATTTCATTACATAACTTACATTTTAGGCTAAAAAACATTTTTTTAAAAAATCATTAATTTCCATTTACAGGTTCTCCAACTATTCCCAGATTTAGGAATAACTTTAATTAGGAAAAACTGAACTATTTTCAATAAACTAGGTTTAGAAAAGGAAAGAATATTCTGAGACAACATGTCCAACAAGGTATTCTTAGTCACCACAGTAGAGTTACATGGTAGAAGTTAGAATATAATCTGAAGAAATATGAATTATGAAGAACTGAAGATGCCTGAATTCCTCAGTTTTAAAAAGTCAGTCAAAAAAAGGCCTTGAAAGCACAAGCTTATAAAAAAGATTTAACAAGTGATCCTGTAAATACTGTTAAATTCTCATTCATTCAGGAACAATTGCTTGGAGATTCAAATCATGGCATCTAAGCTTGTTTCTTTGTTGCTTGAGCAGAGAGCTTTCCCATCAATCCAGGCAGCTTCATCAGCCTGCGGGAGGGGGGAGTCATTATGATGTAAAAAGCTGACTCACCATCCTTCATCTTAGCAAATTCACAGTGATCCTCTGAATATTGACTGAAAGGAATACTTTAATCTTAGGTTGTTTAGAGTACATAATGTATTTGACAGTGTACACTCCTTTAAGCTATTTGTTTCCCAACATTTCCAAGACATTGTATCTGCTATTGGGGGTGATAGACAGACCCAAAAACAGAAAAGTATAATTTATTTCTAAAATACCACTATCCTTAGATAAACTGTGGGGCGGAGGGGAACTCTTTGAGTTCACAGCTTCATTTGGCAATTGAAGATATAAGACAATGAGTGAATTAAAAAAAGTAAAGTCATGCTTGCTTTTATTTATTTGCTACACATCTAAATTATGTTTGCAACAATTTTTTTAATAGCCATCAACAGGAGCAGATCCCCTATATCAGCTCTACATGTGTAATGGAATATATGGATGACCTTGTGAATGGGGGATGAGTGGAAGAGAGGATGTCTAGGAAACAATCAGACAAGAGAGGTAGGAATCCCTGATAGATTAACAGTCAAAAGAAAAAAAATAGAAAGTACCCACTCTAATTGTTCAGACAGTTAAAAGTGGTGGTGTCCTTGCAAGATTCTGTTAATGGTAGCCTTACAATAAAGTACAATTAGTTCATCTAATTGTATTCCCTGTCTGGTTAACTCAGGAGGGTTGACATCATGATTGAGATTCTCTCAAGGAAATTTTGGGGCACGCAGAAGAATACTGAATAGAACAAGGCAATTATCACTGCATGAGCAAAGGTTGGCTTGAGCAACTTTAGATATAGTCCACTGTACATAAATAAGAAATTATCTAATACAATACTAGTTAAAACTAGATAAGCCTATTGGGAAGATTAAAGGACTACTTAAGGTAATGTTCTTCCTTTAGCTAGAATGGGCCAATGATAAACATATATGGAGTTGTAATTCAAAATATCTGGAAATATCTTTGATTTTATAACAGGAAGGAAGGAAGGAAGGAAGGAAGGAAGGAAGGAAGGAAGTTAGTTTACAGCACAGAATACATGAACTAATAATAGACCTCTATATGTAATCAATTAAATACTATTAATTTTCTCCATAAGTTTACAAGATAAAACCTTGAGAGAAAAGGGCAGCTTGCTAGTATGAGGAAAAGGAATCCGAGGACCAAAAAGTAGAATGTTGGATTTATTCTGAAGCCCGTTTTTGGTCATAGAAAGAGAAGTGAACAGGAAATCTAGCTAGAAAAAATTCACCATGACAACAATAACTTTGCTATTAATGTCAATATGAGATAAATGGAAGAACAACATAACAGATATCAAAACAGTAGCATAGTAAATTATTTGATCCTTGTCCTTTGAATTATCTTCAACTATATTTTTTCAGAAGGCGTGAACTGTCTGCTCCATCTTTCTAGCTAGATTTCCTAGAAAGGAAGTTTAACTAACTACCTTATCTATAATCAAAGAAGGAATAAACAAACAAACAAACAGAAAAGGAATATTTTATAGCAGGATTCCCAGGGAATGAAAGAAGGTTAAGAAGAGATTAAAGAAACCTCTATAGAACCTTGCATCCCAAAAGCTATGTTAGAGGCAAACTTGTCTTTTATCAATTAATGTAAATGTTTGGCTCAGATTGTTGACAGCTACATTAACAGAATTTTGCAAGTCTGATAGGTCACATCTCCTGCTATCACTTTACAGCCTGAGAAGTTAAGAAGCTTCTTTTCTGAGCTTTTTTCTCTCTCCATTATCCAGCTGTGAGCTGTATCCCCTCTTATCTGATCATTCCCTAGACAACATCTCTCCCCACCCTATTCCCAAGGTCATTACAACATACCATTACAGATTGCTATCCTGAAAATATTACTGAGGCACCCTCCTCCCCAATAGAGCTAGTAAAAGAGGTTCTCTTGACCAAGTATGCCATGATACCAGAAATGATCTGTTTTCAAATGTCTGAATATGCTAGAGCAATGCATTCCTTAAATCACCTGTTAATTATGGATTACGTAACAGGATACATACTTCTGTTCAGAGCATGTCTGAAATATTTTCTTAATATCCTGCACAGATCTAGCCTATGCCAGGCTCATTCTCCAGGGGCGATAGGATTTGCAATAAATGGGGAACACAATCTCATGTCCCCAGTGGAATCTGGAATTAACCTGGGCATAAAGCATATTTAATAAATAAATAAATAAATAAATCAAACATCTAAATTTAGCACCTCCTTGCTTTGATGAAGTACATACAGGTCCCTAACCAAACCAGCTGAGATAAAGTTCCTAAGCAGGCTGTCTTATAAGTGAGGATCTTAATATTGTTTGATGGTTTGATTAAACAGTTGTTCATATTAAAAGAAATTATGAATATCTGGTGATGAGGAGGCTTGTGCCTCTTATAGAGGTGCACATGAAATTGGCTAGATGTAGACATCCCTTTCCTTTCCAGAAGAACAAAGGTCAAGGTTACTGCATGTCTGAACTATGTATTAGCCAAGCTATTAGACTTTTCCAGTCTTGTTTATAGTTCTGGAACCCCTGCTGATGCCATAAGTCTTTTTCAAACCAATACCATCATTCAAAAAAAAAATGCCACGGGGAGTACCTGAGTGCCTAGGGGACAAGATCGTTTTTAATTCAGGGTCTAGAAGGTTTCAATGCAGATGTTCCTGTATAGTTTCTAAGGTTAAAGTTGTATCCTAGCCTAAAGACGAGATATCTGAGTATTTTAGGAGATGCCATGGGGATTCAAGTTGGTGCAGGCCACAACCTAATGCAAAAATGTCTTTAAATACAGCCATAATGACCTCAACTACAACTGATTGGTAGCAGTACTGATTCATGCTGGGACCATGATTCCTGCACTCATCTGCTTTGGAAAAGAACTTATCTTATCCTGGCATCTTGGGTCATTTGACTGGCTCAGTGGCATTCCCTGTGCCAGATTTGTGGCTAACCCCAACCAATGCAATGATTGGGCTACTATACTTGCTAAGCACAGGTGGAATTGGCTGACAATTTGACCTTGAGTGGAAGGAAGATCATCTGGAGTAGCCTGAAATGGAAGTGGAATTAAGTTTATAGTCATGATCATTACCCATCTAATTTTATCAACATCATGAGAGTTGGCCTCCTGGATGCTAGAGCATTTCTTACAGATCCTTGACACTTGAAGGATAGATCCTGAAATAAAGCTGGGATGTTCTTTTCATCATGTCAATAGTATCTCCCAGATGAACATCATCAACTGTGAAGCATTACTTTAATAAAGATTACTACTTTACTGTGCTCCTGGAGGTTTGAGGCATCAAATTGAGGCCTCTCACTGCTTCCTCCACAAAGACAGCTCTGATATGATAAGCAGACCTGTAAATAAACATAAATATAGACACATTGGGACCTAAGACATTCCACAGGTACTGTTATTACTTTGATAAATTCTCTAGGTGTCAAGGCTAATCCAAAGAAAGTGCTTTGAATTGGAGCCTCCTATATTAAATTTGAAGCCTGTGATAGGTCCACTCAAAGGGTACTCAAAATAGCTAACACTAACAAAGAAAAAAATCAATAAAAATCAGTGAAATATTAAAAAAGGCCTTCAAAAAAGGAAAAGTTTCATTTATTTCCTCAAAATAGAAAATATAGGTAGGCTGAGCGCAGGGAGAGACAGGTTGCATTTGATGAGTAATACAGGACAAGATCTCTCCACCTCATATGTGCCACAGGAAAAAACTCAAAAAGTAGAAGCAACTTTAGGATACTGTAGTCTTTAATGCCTAGACAAGTTAATAGCAAGATATGCCACAGACAGTCAGACTCCAAGCTGTTGAGAATTTTACAGTAAAAACAATCCCTTAAATTATACCCAGAAAATAACTGGTTATCTGTGCAAGTTTTTTAGTCACCCAAGATTATGTATGTAGCACTTGGCTACTGAATTTTGGATTGATAGATATTTCAAGATACTCATGGGTAGTCCCATGAAAAACACTTGCTTGTGTAATGCCAGACAAGTGAATGACATTTTATAAATATACATATTTCATTCTTCTTCTCCCTATCAAACTAATTTTTATAGGTTACAGTAATTATATAATATTTCAATAGCTAAGAAAGCTTTTCCTGTCTATGTATTTCATTATACCTTTTAGGAACATGTCAAATAGAGTCTCACAAATTTCCATACTTTTGCAAATATCCAACTAATATCAGTGATTTTTATTAATACATGGCTGTGATCCAATTTGAAATCCTATTTATGAAAAATATTACAATATATTACAGTAGAATTTATATTGTACCTATGCATCAGATTATAATCTCATGATAGCATAATGAAATAGAACATTTGTTTAGGTCAATTATTTGTATATATAACAATGAATAAACATCATGAAATAGAAAATATATTGGAAATCATCTATTCCAACTCACTCCTCAATTGAGAATCTGCAATGCATAGTGCAACCTCCCCAATTATTCCTCTGCTGAAATACTTGCAATGACAAAAGCAATCACCTTCCAAAGTAATCCTTTCTTCTAAGCAGCTATAAAAACCTGGGGGAAGGGGGAGTATATGACTGTATCTTCACCCCCAATTTTGTGAAGGACAATAGGCTACTTATCTCCTTTATTATATTTTTCAGGATAATTATGCTGCCACCATCTGTATGATTTACAATTACTAACCTTGAACCTGAATGCAAAAGAATCCAGGCCTAACAGTTGCATAGAGGAAGAAAGCATTGTTCCAAAGCTTTTCTTTTCTCTCCTTAAGTATCAGGTAAGCATACATCCAACAGTCTAGCACACATGGGTGAGACATTACCTTCACAGAATGATGAAATCAACTTAAGTGCCAATTGTAAAACGTTAAAAACTTCTCAAAGAAAGAAGTCAGAAATGGTCAGCTGTCATTTATAATTATTAATACTTGTCAGGTTTAGTTGCTTTACTTATCAGGAATGTTGAAATTTGTGAATATCCTAGGACTCTATAGCTACATTTAGCTTTTACTCTCTGCTAGCCTCCTGAAGATAAAATAACTTTTCTCCCAAGTTTCCTTGGGAGGTAGATAGTTTGCAAGGAGGGAAATTCAAACTGACAAATCAATGATGTTGATGCCATGTGTTTCAGTGATTTCTACACTATCTAAAAATTAGCCTTTTCATCCAGCATGCCTAGACATGTCTTTAATTACAGCTGTGATTTAACAAGTGGCGAGGATTGCCTGCATCCCTTCCAAAAGCTCTTTCAGATTTTTCTTCTAATATTTAGCTGAAATCTGAATCCTTAGAATTTCTGTGCCCTACTAATTCTGCCCTTTGATGCTCTATATAACAAATCTCGTGCCATCACAGTTTCAGAGAAAGAGAGAGAGAACTATATCTTCATTTAATCTTCACCAAGCTAAACACATAAACTCTTTCAAGTGATTCTCATACGAATCACTTTTCAAAACTCTTATAATAATTATTTTTATATGGATGTGCTCCAGTTATCATTTACAGTTAGTAACACAGTTCAAGGGTACCTACAATGTTAGAGTATATCCATAATTGGACACAGTACTCCAAAGATAATCTAATCAGCACAGGATAAAAAAACTTGTCTTCTATGATCTGAATACTGTACATTTATCAAACTATCTTATAAGAATGTTAATTGGTGCAATATTAATCACAGATAAAAATGCATTTAACTTTAACCTTTTTCCAGAAATGTGTTGTACAAAAATATTCATTGAACAATTTCAAAAACATTGGTTATACTATGAAAATATGATACTGTATTCAATGTTGCTGGTCAACAGATTGTGAGGAAAGGTATGAGCCTTCTGTAAAAACTGAGAAGGATCCCCCTCCACATTTTAGAAAAAGCAGAATATGCTATCTTTATTAAAATCCATAAGGAAAAAAAACAGGCTGACAAAAAGGCAGATCCCACTAATATGGGAGGGGGGAGGAGAGGAGGAATGATCAGATGACAACCCCACTGCACAATGCTAACTAGAAACAAAGCTTCAATAAGGACTAATACGTTACAGAACTATTTCTGAAATAAACCAGGAAAATCTGGGTCAAATAAGAGATGCGCTATATGTGAGCTATAAATCACTTGAGACTAAGAACTGACTCCCAAGAAAAAAAGTCTGATGTGGCTATTTATTAACTCCCACACAACTGCTTGCAAACACAATAAATCTTATTTTTAGTTATAATACTTTTTTCTCAGCAAAGGCATGCACATAAATATTAGAAAGAATGAAGAGTGAAAATCCATAAAAAAACATAAAACAATATTTTGTTACAAAAATATACTGGAAGAATTTGAACTCTGTCCTAATGTTTAGACAGAAATCCCATCAAATTTAAGATTTTGTATGGTGCTTATTGAAATTGCAGCCTTGGAAGATTTACTGCCTTCAGTCTTTGCAAGAGGAGAGCAATGTTAGTCTACCGTGGTAAAAAATCAGAAGATAGCACTTCTCCCCACTCCCACATTTTATTAAAAGCCATAAGCTTTTGTAATCTGCGGCTAACTTCATCAGATGCATAGCGTGGTGAGGCTCTTGGGGGTAAGCAAGGGAAGATAGGCTGCAGGTTACATGTGAGAAAGATTACAATATCAGTTAAGAATTGTGTGTTAAAACCCTTGCTTGTTGAGATTGCCTGAAACCTTTTGATGTGAGTTCAACTATTTCTCTTTCAGTGATGTTAAAATTCCACTTTTCCAAAGCAGTCAAATAATCTTCAGTCAGCCTCCCTTTATATCCCCAGGATAAAGAGACAAGGAGAGAGCAGACTCTACTCTTCCTTTCCACATTCTTTCTTACACAGAGGGCGAGGCCACGAAGGTGTTTGCTCTGGACTTAAGTCCACGGCCAGACGTCGACAGCCGCGAGGTGTCCTCTGCACTGAATTCCCCCGCCCTCCCGGAGCAACTCCATCACGCCGAAGGGCAGCGAAGCGCGTACAACAGAAGAGAGCATCTTCACCTGAGTCAGGCAACAAAACGTCTGCAAACCAACCCCGAGCTCAGAGAGCGCCAAGGACACCAGAGAGGCGAGTAGCTTATCATTATTTCCCCCCGGGGGAGCCTTGGAGTACGTAACAGGACTGTCAGGGGAAAGGCGGGAACATCCAGGCCCCCCGAAAGGGCGGCAACAGCCTTCTCTATCGGAGGGACTTCCAGACGGCCGCTCTGATGATTACGGATTAAATCCAGCTCGAGGACCCGACCGCAGACGGAATATCCGCAGCAGCGGCGCGGAAGTCCGCCATGGGGAGAAGACGTTTCGCCTCCTGCCTTCACCGACCGAGTTCAGACGAAAGCCGCGCAGGGAGAGGAAGGAACGCGCTGAGGAAAGGAAGCGAGCGCTCCCACCCCAACGCGAGTCCCACGACGCAACCTGGAACTTACCTTAGAGGGAGACACCACGCAGGTGAGGCTCAGTCCCTACCGGCAGCAACGGCAGCGGGGGGGGGGGAGACTGCGCAGGCGCGCTGCGATCTACTGTGATTCTCCATCCCGCCGCGCAACCGCAGTGCTTGCTCAGTCTTGAAGACTACAAAAGAATGGCAGGTTGAGGAGAAAGGGGAGTCGGAGCTCGGAACGGGAGAGGCAGGCAGGAGGAGTGGTGTTGATAGAAAGAGGAGAAAATTTTCTTCGTGGCTTCGTTGGTTTAGCATGGAAGGGCGTTCTAGAGACGCGACGGGTGCAATGGTGTATGGGTTGTTTTAGGGATGAAGACATCCAGGTTCACACAGTCGTTGTCGCTGCGTGATTTTAAGCCAGTCTTCGGCTTTCTGCATAACCTTAGTAGGGGAATTTTTAAGGGCAACGTGGGGATAGTCGGGGCGTGAGGGAGATAAAGTCTTCAGCTCTTCAAAGAAAAATACATATAACTAAAATAATTACATTAATGGAGTTGGGGATAGATGGGTTTATTATACAGTATCAGTATAATGCTGTGCAAAAGAATTAGTGTTAGCTTAGTTAGAGAAGTTATTGTAGGTATTTATTATAATATCCCAAATGGGCTTTTATGTTCTTCCAGAATATTCCCAAAATCTCCAGAGCAAATGAGTAATCATAAATACTATTTTCCACAATTCCACTGAACTTTCTTGGAAATAACCCCCAAAGAAATGGCAACTCACTCCAATATCCTTGCCAAGAAAACTCCATGGACAGTATCAAAAGGCTGAAAGATACTATCCAGAAGGTGAGCCCCTCGTGTTGGAAGGGGTCCAATATGCTACTAGGGAAGAATGGAGGGCAGTTGCAAGTGGCTCCAGAAAGAATGAAGTGGCTGGGCCAAAGCCAAAAGAATGCACAACTGTGGATATATCTGGTGGTGAAAGGAAAGTCCAGTGCTGTAAAGAATAATATTGCATAGAAACCTGCAATGTAAGATCTATGAATCAAGGTAAGCTGGATGTGGTCAAACATGAGATGGCAAGATTGAACGTCGACATCTTGGGAATCAGTGAACTCAAATGGACAGGAATGGAGAATTTAATTCAGATGACCACTACATCTACTACTGTGGACAAGAATCCCTGAGAAGAAATGGAGTAGCCATCAT
>JANHZU010000110.1:174361-185160 GCA_032468055.1 Acrochordus granulatus
ACTGTCTAACAAGAGCAAAGTCTTTGAAAGTTCATTTTTTTGGAAAGAGACAACAAGCAAAGCAAAACAAAAGACAGATAGCAATGGAGGAAGAACATGACTTGCAGCCCAGGTTGGGTGTGTTTTGTTATTTCATCATTACTGCATCTTTCCAGACTCACAGTGCAGAGTCATGGGATTCTAACAAGCCTCAAAGTGGGGTTTGTTCTTCCTCACAGTGACCTATGAGATAAGATAAATGCCTTTATCCACCCAATTTTATATTCCATTGGATTTCTGCCACTGGGATCTTGAGGCATTAGGAGGACGACTGAGTGACCTCAGCAAAATTGATGAAATAGCTCAAGTACTGCTCATCACTTCTTTGACTGAAACTTGCAAGTCAAGAATGGTTGAAAGTAGACATGAAGATATGACATCCAGCTCCCATAAACTGCTTTTGGGTCCTTAGACAAGTTGTGTTGTGGGAGCAGAAGTTATAATCAACAGAATTTTGGCTGTCAAGGTTCAAGTTCCCCATTTAGGACTTCAGAGTTAGTTCTAGTTAGTATTAATGGGAGGAGGGGAAAAATCAAGCCCACAACCCCTGCTTTGTAGGATCCTGCAGGATATGGTATTCTCCCCACTCCTATTTAACATCTACATGAAGCTGCTGGATAAGATCATCCAATGATATGAGGTGAATTATAATCAGGGTACTGAGGATGCCCTGCTTTTTATTTCTACCCCTGCTCACTCATGTAATGCCATGAAAGTTCTGTCTGTGTTTGGAGGTTATGGGGATCTGGATGGGGAAGAACAAGTTCAATTCTAGCAACACTAAGTGAGCCTCTGGGTTTTAGAGATCATTGGTTCCAGGGATTCCCCATCTCTTATTCAGAATAGGGTTGCCCTGCCCAGATAGAACCAGTGTGCAACTTGGGGTTCTTCCTGTTCCTGTTCAAGGAACAGGTGGCAATTGTGACCAGGAGGCCTTTTGCACAGCACTGTGTTGTGTACCAATTGTGTCCAATCCTGGATTGAGAGGCTCACATTCATTCATGCCTTAGTTACCTCCCAAGTAGACTATTGCAATGCTCTTTATGTGGGGCTGACCTTGAAGAATTTCCAGAAGTTGTGCTTAATTCAAAATGTAGCAGTGTGGGCAGATTATGTGCATTTCTAGACCAGCACATATTATACCTTTGCTCCATAAACTGCATCGGTTGTCACTGTGTTTCCAGGTTCAATTTAAGGAACTGGTAATTATTTATAATGCACTTCATGGCATGGAGCTGGGTTGAGGGACAGCCTCATCAAATCCAGCAGGAGAGGCATACTGTGGGTCCTGTCTAATAAGAGCACCATTTGGTGGGACCTAGGAAGACAGCTGTTTCTGTGTGGTACCTGCTATTTTATAGGTGCCATCATCCCCTCAGAGATCAGAATAATCCCAACCTTGCAGGCTTTTTGTAACATCTTGAAATCTAATTCTATCACTGAGCATGGGGGTCAGATACAAAGCAGAGCCTGTGGGATGACTATGGTAATGTTTTTACCCTGTTGCCAATTTGTGTTTATTGTGATGTGTTGATACTATATTTTTAATTATTATTAGCTGCTGAAAGTCATGATATTGAGACGGGTGATCATATCAATTGAAGCAAACAAACAAATCATAATTCCACCAACTCAGCATCACCATCACCAGTAATAAAACCCTCCTCGTATTTCTACAGCCAGGGTAAGGTTGGCTCTTGGTTGTTTTCTTCCTTGGCTCTTCATGTTTCCATCTCTTTCTTCCCGAATCTTCTTTCAGGCTGTCCATTCTGTCTCATTGTTTGTAATCCTCTCTTTTGACCTGCCACTTTTGCATGGCTTTCCAAATAATATTCTTCCCTGCAACCCTTTACAACTACCAACTTCCCATTTTTGCTACTCTTCTCTTACAAATCCCATTCTCCAGCTGTTTTCCTTCAAAAACCTCAACTAAAATATGTCTGATTCATATACTTCCAGTTCATTGATATCCTGTCTCTTGGTTTGCCAAGTTCTCGTCTTAGACATTACAGTCCTCTGTGATGTTTCTCAACCTTAGCAACTTGACAATTGGTGGACTTCAACTCCCTGAATTCCTCAACCAGCAAGGCTAGGGAATTCTGGGACTTGAAGTCCACCCATCATCAAGTTGCTAAGGTTGAGAAACACTGATCCTCAGCATTACTTTTAATCTGAGCCAAACCAAGAATATTTCTTTCATTTGCCAAAGCTGGACGCCAAACCAGTTTATTTCTTTAGGAATTGAACTTTTCATCCAAACATGTTTTTATTTCAAATATTTATATCCAGCTGACTATGCACTATCCATGTCAGCACAGCCAATTAGTCAGAGAAGAGTCCCTGCCATAAGGACAATATGGATTATGATAACATATGTAGGACAGACCTTGCACTATATTCTAAGTGCCAATTGGGTAAGAATTGAATGCAGAGAGAGAGCACTAAAGTATCTGCTTGAGAGCTCAAATCATCCTATCAGCTCTTAACTATAGGATGCACAAAACATAGTTTGGAATGATATCTGAATTGAGCCCCTGAAAAATGAGAATCTCTTGTTAGAAAGGACATCCAGAGTGGCACAACAGTTGAGACTAGTCTTGAAGTCAGCCACCCATTCCACTTTGAAAAACATGGATTTGAGATCTTTATGAAAGATGCTGGAGATGTTTTGAACAAGCTCCAATCAAGTGCCTCAATGACAAAAAGTTTTATCCTGAGTTTCTATATGACCAAGTCTTGCAGCCTCTGTGATGACTAAGCGTCTGGCCATGAAAGGGGACCTGGTGTAGCCAAGCCAGAATGAAACTGAATGCCAACAAGACTGAAGTAATGATGAACTTCGCAAAACTTCATATTTTCTCCTTTTCCTAGCAGTGGAATGATGATGATAATTTCTGCCTGCCCAATTTTCTTCAGAAAAGAAGACTCTAGAATTTGGTTGGAACCTATTTACAAATTATATGATTGAAAGAGGTCTAGAGATGCAGCAACTCTGACATGCCAATTTCAGAACAGAATTGGGAGAAATCCCAAAAGTTCATGAATTCAGTAACTACTAGATGCATTTGCTGCTTGATCTCTACTTCCAGCCTCCTTCCAGAGCAATCCCAGAGCAAACTGCCCCTTGCTCTTTCCAAAAAAATGTGGATTTCCAAGGAAATGCTATATATGTCAAATGACTGAACTGATGTTATAGGTTAAAAACACAAATGTGTCTTGCTTAAATTAAAGGAATATAATTTTATTCATGGTTGAGGTCCTACATTTTACGATACTAATTTTTTTAGTCTGTGTATACATTTGTATAAATGTATAGAGACATGTGGTGCCTGTTATACTAGAATATGACTTACCCAATTGGCACTAGAATATAGTGGATAAGATTGCTAAGTTATCTCTTAAATTAAACTACTGTAAACCAGTACATCACAGATTTAGGTATTCAGTGAGGCACATCTCCTATTATTCAGCCATGTGACCTTGAATCCCACATTATTTCACTGTGATAGCAAATGGGGCATTTCATGAAGGATGCAATCATCTGCCTGCCTGCAATTCTGCTTGAGACTGGGGATTTTCTTCCCAAAAGATGTGGGTAGCACTCACACTACTAGAGGAAGGTTGTATAATCACTAGCAAAGGCTAGGCAAGCCAGAGCAGCAGAAGTCCACCACATCTCCCCAGGTGATGTACCATTGTCAACTGAGTTGTGTTCCATTAATTACAGTGGTACTTCACAAGACGAGTAACTCACAAGATGTGAAACTTTGGACGAGCAAAAAAATTTATCAAAATTTATTCTGCTAAACGAGCCATGACTCACACAACAAGCAAATTTTGCGTGATAACTCGTGTGTCATCAGTCAGCGTGCTCTGCATTTCTCGTTCAGGCAGTGACCCCGCACGAGAGTTCTGCCAATGCGGCAAGCACGCATTGCGTGTGTGCATTCTGCCAATTCTACTGCGTGCTTTACTCCATTCCACAGGCAGCAACTCCGCGCAAGAGTTCTGCTGATGTGGGAAGCGCGTGTGTTCTGCCAACACTACCATATGCTTTACTCCATTGCATAGACGGCAACCCCGTGTGAGAGTTCTGCTGATGCAGCAAGCATGCACATTCTGCCGACTCTGCCATGTGCAGTTTACTCCATTCCCATATGGGTGGCAGTGCATTCTGCCTACACTGCCGCATGGTGGCAGGTCGACGTTCCTGATTGCAATGAGCACAGCACAATGAGCTCACATGGGAAATCTCACAACGGAGCTCTCCTCTCTCGCTGCGTAAACAGCGTAAATTAAGTTAAAGGCATTCAAGAGATGGAACTCAGGAGACTACAGACTCCAGATTCAATCTCCAGGCAGTCCCCTCCACTTCCTCTATATTCTCAAAGCACACGCGCACATGCACACACGCACAAAATAAAGCAGAAATTGTCCTTGTCCTTGCCAAAATAAAGCAGAAATTCCCCCTTGTCACTTCTCCGAGGCAAGAAACGTTTGCAAACCAGCCATGACGCCCAGAAAAACTGAGGGAGAAAGTCCTTTTAAAGTGACAGCAGTGGATCCTTCGAGCCAGCAAGCAGCAGCCGAGGCCAGCACCTGCCTTGAAGTAGATCTGTAAGTGTTGGTTAGTTTGCTCTATTTCTGCTTTATATCATATGTTAATCATGGTTACTTATTTCAGATGTTAGGGACAATCATTTCTACATCAAATTCCATTGAAAATTATTTTTTGGTGAATATTTTTGTGGGCATAGAATGGATTGTCCGACTTTCCATTGTTTCCTATGGGAAACCTTGTTTCGCCTAAAGAGCATTTCGCGCTAAGAGCGTTCTTCTGGAACGGATTAGTCTCATCTTATGAGGCACCACTGTATGATTATTTGGCCAGTGTCAGTACAGTGTCAGATGGGGTTATTTCCTCATGAAGATACTTCTTGGAATCTTCAAGAATGTTCATTATCTCCTTGTGTAATTATGCACTGATAGCATAGTTTGGGCATAAAAATAGCTAGTATTGAGTAGAGACTTTTTAATAATGAAAATTATATATCTAAATGTAGTAAATGGTTCGTTAACACTATCAGTTTACCCAATTAACTAGAATAAATCTCATATATCCTGTAAGGTCTGATATATCAATAGAAATGTAAATATTTTACTTGATGTTTAGATTCATTTAAATTTCTTGGAATAATTATCTTAAAGTAATTTTGTTTGCAGATACAAATGTATCTAAGTTTTCATCTCATTAAACCTCAATACTGATTTAAATAGATACAGTAGTTAAAAATTGTAATCCATTTATGGAAAAATTAATATTACTTCAAGACTGATTTATATGAGGATTCCCATGTTAAGGTTTTTGAAGAAGATTGATAAATTATTAAAGTTTTTATGGGAAGGATAAACCTCTAATTTTATCCAAAAGGATAAACCCCATAATTTTGTCCAAATTATGTCTGTCATATAAACCCCAAATGGGCTTCACATTTCCTGTCTTTTATCTTTATCATTTCACATATATTTTGACCTCTATTTCATTATGGCATCCACGAGATCAAGTTGGAAAACCAATATGGGCACAATTAGGAATTTTTATATGATTCTTATATCTTGACAGGTCTGGTTCCTTTTTTAGTCAAATTTCAATTTTCATCATTGAAAGTTGCAAATTATATTTGGAAGATGTTAGGATTTTGATCCTTAATGAATGAATAAATTAATGAATGCTTTATTATGATAAGTGACTAGTATAAAAAATGAAGAAAAATAAAATGTAATATACATCCATATGTGTATAACTTTTGCATCTAAGCCATATATATTTAGGTATGTGAATTAAGTAAATTTAACATAATATAAAATTATAGACACAATTCATATAATCTATAAAGCTTATCTAAATAATTAAACCTATTACCTGTGAAGTTGCCTGCTTTATTTACTCCTTTACAATCCTTAGATGCACTTGAAAAGATAAACAAGAAATAAGGTAGTGATAGTAAATGATTGAATGATGTTCAGTATTTTAAGATATTAAAACAAGATCAAAATGTAAATTTTGCTTTTCTAACCCAGTTGGTTTTGTTTTGCATAAGGCATTTGTATAATACTGCAGAATGACAAAATATACAATTAAATATACATTTGTTTGTGCTTTTGGATGACCTCTGGTGGGGTGGAATGAAGGTAGTGCATCCATCCTAGCTCTTCTTGACTTTTTGGAGGCCTTCAGTACTATTGACCATGGTATCCATCTGGATCAGCTCCATAGAATGGGAGCAGGTGGCATTGTATTGTGCTGCTACTTTTCCTTTCTGTGGTGCAGATTCCAGATAGAGTTGATTGGGAATGAAGGGTTCCACCCTTAGTCCCTATTATGGGATGTGGAGGGTTTAGTTCTCTCTCTGTCTCTGCTTCTCTTTAATATCTACATGAAGCTGCTGGGTGAGATGATCTGTCACTGTGTGGCCAAGTATCAGTATGCTGACAATACTCAGTTATGTATCTTGATCCCTGGCAAACTAAGCAATGCTGTTGATATCCTATCTTGGTGCCTGCAGGCTGGGGAACAACAGGTTTCAACTGAACCTTGGCAAGACAGAATGGTTTTAGGATTTAGGGCCTTCTGAATCCCAGACTTTACCATCTTTGGTAGACTCATGACTCCTGCTTGAAGAGTAAGTGGCAGTAGAGGCTAGAAGGGCCTTTGCACAGCTTTGTGTGGAATGTCAGTTGTACCATTCCTAGATCATGAGGCTCTACTCATGTCATGGTCACTTCCTGAATTGACTATTTTAACATGCACTCGATGGAGCTGCCCTTGAAAAGCATCAGAAATTTCAACTGGTGTAAAATCTAGTGGCATAGGTGGATATGTGAACTGCATTCATTGCCAGTTTGCTTTTGGGTTCAATTCAGGATCTGGTTTTGACTTTTGAAGCCCTATATGGCATATGGGGTCAGGTTATTTGAGGTACTCCTTCTCCCCAATTACATCTACTCACTCAATTAAGTCTAGCAAAAAGAGCAAGTTATGGGTCCCATCTGCTGAAGAGTTCTATCTCATAGGACCCAGGAAGCTGGTCTTTTCTGCCAAATCACCAGCCCTTTGGAACATCATCCCCCCCATAAGGTGACATTAGCCCCAGCCTATTAGTGTTTATGAAATTCCGGAAAACATTTTTTTTCATTTTTTCATTTTTTTCAGAAGACTTGGAGATCCCAGGGAAATGAGGAGTCTGAGAGATAATAACATTGTCTGTAGGATAATCAATTCTCCTGTGGTTTTATTTATATTTGCTTTAATTGTTTTAATTATTTTAACTGATTTTATTGTATGCTGCCTAGAGTCATGTTTGTGAGATGGGTGGCTATATACTGTAAATCTGATAAAACATCTTTTGATTTAATGGTTTGGCCCAGTTGTTTTAGCAGCATCTAAAATTTGTGAATTTCTATTGGTATTAAAATGTCACTTTAAGTCTATATTATTTGCTATATTATAGTCTATAATATTTGTTAAATTATAGTTTATAATATATTTTGGGTATGAAATAAACCAACATTTAGAAGCACTTTTCAGCAAAGAAAAGAGTACTTAACTATAAACTCCCCAAACACTGGACTGTGCCTTCTGATGTTTTGTGGCCAGCAGCCTCTTTACTGATACGTTGCGGGCTAGTCCCTCTCTCCATTCACATAGGGGGTAGCAAGGTACTGGTATCTTTCCAAGATATTTTAGGTAGAAGGGTCAGTCCTATTGCTTCTGAATACTGCACAGGCCACCAGCTGCTATTGTTCCATTTCCCGCTAAATTACACCCCAATTCCAAGCCCAGAGATTTCAAGATAGTTTTAGTTTCTGCAGGATGGAGTGGGACTGCAGTAGAAATATGGATGTCTCTGGGAAAACCCAGAAGTCTAGGACTCTAATATGTATTAACTTTAGTTCCATGATCTACTTTTTCATGCTTGTGAGGAAGAAGAATGAGTGAAGTACACTTTGTAGTGAAGTATAAAGTACCTTTCTTATTTTTTACAAATTTCTTTATCTTTTCAGAATACAGAGTAACTGAATATATGCAGTAGACAAAGCCGTAGCTTGCTGACTAATAATGAATAAATTACCATTGTAGCCATTAAGCTATAAACCATTATTTGCTGAAAAAGCTGCATTAGTTGAGGTGATCACATATTATGCTGAACTGAAACTTAACAAACTGCAGTACAGTACAGCTCAGTGTAGTGTATTTCAAAATAGACAAGGCCAACCAGATAAATTGTTGATCAACTTGCCACAGCATTGTCTGGTGCTGAACCATAGCCTTAATTAGGAACCACTTGGTTTAAATTCACATCTGAATGTTCTTTATAAATCACTGGTCTATGTTAGGTACAGTGTTAATTCTGATAAAATCTAGCTGATGAGAAAACCTTGGATAGGAGAGATGAATTAGTTGTATTAAAAGGATATGAGTGATTTTAAAACTCTGAAATTGCTGACTTGAGACTATGATTATGGCTATTTTCTATTGTCTCAAGCTGCAAAGCCAGGAATTAGAAAGTAATCGTTGGGGCCCAGTAGCCAAGTGGTTAAGATGCTGGGCCAGTTGGCCGGAAGGTTGGCAGCTCAGCAGTTTGAGACCCAAGCGTTGTCATGTAATTGGGTGAGCTCCCATTAACTTGTCCCAGCTCCTGCCAATCTAGCAGTTCAAAAGTATTTTAAAATGCAAGTAAATTAATAGGTACTGCCTAAATTGGTGGGAAGGTAACAGCATTCTATGCCCCTCAGTGTATAGTCATGCTGGCCACTTAACCACAGAAGCGTCTTTGGACAACACTGGCTCCCTTGGCTGTGAATTAGAGATGAGCACTGTCCCCTAAAGTCAGAAATGAGTGGCAGGGAAGCCTTTACCTTTTTGTAGGTAGTCTTACGGTGATAATATTCAATGTTATATTAAAATCAGTTAATTTATAAGGGGACCAAGGAGTACACCAACAAGGAGTATCTTTCTTTTCCCAGGATCAGGATCTGAATAACCAAGGAAAAGTGTTGTTTCATGAAGATGAAGTTGTTAGAAAGCATAGCTGGGATAGGTTCAACATCACAGATGTGTAATTACTTCTTCTTTTATGCAGTGGTACAAATTGTATTACATTTTCTTCTCCAGGAAATAAAAGTTGACTCTTCAGGAAGTCAGTAGGAGTGAAGGAAATCCTTTTGAATATATCATTTTCATGTGTATTGCTATCTTCCTTTGTCTGCTTTTCATTCTTATTTACATAATCTCTTTGGACTGTTTTTTGTGAGGGGATACTTCATGCTAATTTTTCCTTTTGGTGCTGAGCTGGACCTAAAAGAGGTATTTCATATAAATATATTCAAGAAGAATAGAAAAAAAAGTTTGGCCTAATAAACTTAATGGTACCTACTGTAGGCTGTTTGAACAAGTCCAGCAAACTACATACAGTATTTATATTGAAGAGAATAAATTTTTCTTGAATTAAATATATGTGTGTGTATGTATATTCAGTGCTCTGTTTTTTAAAAAAAACTAAAACCATTAAAAAAAACCATTAAAACTAAAACCATTACACAGAAGATTGTACTTTATGATGCATAAGATTTTAAAAAATGGATTTTATTGTTATGCTTCCCTTTTTTTTTATAAAATTCTACACTTGCATTTTTGTTCCATCTGCATCTCTTAGAATTTACAGAAGAAGGCATAATTTCTGGAGTATATTACTTCACATTTCCATTGTTAAATTGAAAGTATAGTTGTGGCATAATTACGTTTAAGTTATATTCCCAAAAAAATTTTTTTTGATGCTGCTTGAAATTGGGGAATTGCCATCTGTGAGAGTATACATACTTAAAAATGCAAGACATATTGGGTGAGATGCAAACTGGGTTTACATAGCATGATTAAAATAGTATATTGAATAAATCACAAAGGATGGCTTTGCAATGTTTTTTAGCTTAGTGAATAAACTAGACCACAGATTCTTTTTTCATCGATATCACATCATCTTTTCTGACTGACATTTGTTCAAAACTCAGGATTTGTCATATTTGCTGTTATGAAGAGCAGCTAGGTCAAGCTGAAGCTAGATTAACATATACTAAATTAAAACTAAATATACTATATTGTGGTTCAATGCAACATGTCAGTTTAATTATTGTTTGTAAACTAATTTATAACTTCAGATGATATGTGAACTAAATCTGCTTGTAGGCCATATGATTTGCAGTCTCAAAGAGGACTAATGTTTTAAAACTGTATTTTACCAGCTAATGTTTTCATGGAAGGCTTTTCTGCATGAATATAATATCTAAAGTGCTGTAACTATTAAGAAAATTAAAAGTAAATAATGTTAATATGTAACTATACAGGTGGCCTTTGTTTCAGCAACCACTCAAGTTTATAAATAGGGTAAAACTGATCTATATTTTGCAGAAACTACAAATAATAGATTGAAAAACTAATTGTTCAGAATATAACTTCTTTCCATTGTTCAAAAAATAACTTGTTATATCAACATTTTAATAATGAGGATGCTGGGTGACCAAGTTTGGAGTGAGACTTGTAAAAAGCTAAGACGTCATTTCTTGCCATCTATTTGATCTCTGTTGTGGCATTAGAATGTTTTTAGTTGTTGTTGTTCAGTCGCGCAATCGTGTCCGACTCTTCGCGACCCCATGGACTACATTATGCCAGGCCTCCCTGTCTTGCACTGCCTCCCGGAGTCTTC
>JANHZU010000113.1:10523-21827 GCA_032468055.1 Acrochordus granulatus
TTTCTTTCTTTCTTTCTTTCTTTCTTTCTTTCTTTCTTTCTTTCTTTCTTTCTTTCTTTCTTTCTTTCTTTCTCTTACAACAAGAGACTTATTCCAACTTTTGGGGTCTCCCCTAGCATGTACTGTAGCTTTTCCTTCTTTCCCCTTCTCTTACTTTTATTTTTCATTTGCTTGGGGAGGGGAGTTTTGCTGAGATCTTTTTTCTCTCCCCAAGCGATGCTTTTGTAAAAAAAAGAATTTTTGTTTTATTTTCTTAAAACCAGTCAAAAACTTCCCTTGCAACAAGGTATACCTCTCTTTGGCTATAAAAAAGTATGTTGTGGTTTTGTTTCTGACATAACAATAACATTCTCCCTCCTTTTCCCCAAAGATGTTTATAGTTCTTCATTTTATTATTTTTTTAAGGATTTGTTCCTCTCTTTCTCTCCCTATCTTCTTTGCTGGAAATAAAGAGCAGGGCTTTGTCTCTCTGTCTCTCTTTTCTCTCTCTCCCTCTCCCCTCCTTTCTTAAACTTCGTTGTTTGTTTGCTCTTGCATTGCAAAAAATATATATATAAAGTAATTTATTATTTATTATCCAAAGACTTGCCACTTTTTATTGTCTTGATTTGTGTTGATTGTTTTGTTTGGCTGACTTTTTTTTAAAGAAAGGGTGAGATTCATGTGTGATAGTTCTCCTGCAGAAAACCAGTACAAAACAAAAATAAAATGCTAACATAATGGAGGTGAAATATCTTTTATGCAGGAGGAACTATTGGTGGATCTCATCCAAAGGTATATGAAGAGAGGAGAAAGTTTTTTTTTCTTTTTACTGTGGTCTTTGAATGTTTATGTCAGGTTTGTCGGGCTTTTATACTTACTATCGGTTTGGGTTTTTTGTTTCTTTTTAGTTCTCTCTTAAATACTCTGTGAAATAAATGCGCCATATGTAGAATGATACCTTCAGGAACTATTTCACTCCATACACATTTGATATAGAGAAACAATAAACTAATTAAGAATGACCAAAGTACCCTCTTTTATATATATATTATAAAAAGCTATTATATATTTATATATAAATGCACCAGAGGTATTTACAAGTTAGCTGCTAAATACTGAATACAAAATATTACATTCTAAGCTTGAAGAAACGCGGTGTAATATTTTATATAACTTATAAATTTCTAGATCAGAGATAGAAGTCCAATACAAAAGTTCTCCTTTCCCCCTTAAGAATTGTAATACTGGAAAGATTCACCAAGGTCATTTTACTTTGAACTAAATATTGTCATCTTTTCCCCTGCCGTCTTGTACCAATCTAGATTCGTAGCACGGGTTTCAAAAAGGGGACCATCCCACAAACAATGCGAAGAATTAAACTGAAAATGAAAGCATAAAGGAGACAAACCCATGTTGATTTAAAACTCATTAAATCCGGTTTCCTACCAGACATGTGAAGTCGCCCTTCCCCCCCAAGGAAAATGTGAACCTGAAATTGTACTTTCCTCCCTCCTCAAACTCGAAGAAAACGTAGAGTTTTTAAAATATATGTACATCTTAAGAAATGCCGTGGATAATCAGTTCATCACTGTTTTTTGTTTACATGATCTCTCTCTCTTTCTCCCTGTCCCCGGGAAGGGGGGGGGGACGGCTTTTGTCCGGCAGCTGAACAATGACTGTTATTTGTCACTGTCTCTTGTCAACAGAGTTGAAAATGCTGCAGGGGGATTCTGGCTGCAGAGGACTCCGAAGATCCTTGTTTGTTGTTTTCTTTTCGGCTTCCATTTTTTCTTTGAGGCTGAAAGGGGGAGTGGGTCCGAGGCTGGCTGGTGGTGAAAACTGGAAAGGGTAGAAGGGGGAGGCGAAGTAAGTGGGGCACCGCGCATCTTGAAAGCTGGTGGGCTGAGTTTCTGGGGCATAGCAGCCCTTCGGGTCCGCCCCATTTAAAATTAAGGTTTAAGTTGCACTTTTGCACGCGCACTCTGGGGGTCCACTAGGACTGCTTCTGAATAGAGGTTCTGCTGAAATTGCAGCCTGGATGAGCTCTCTGGGACTCCATGGGATTTACTCCTGAGTAGGGGCACCCGAGATGGTCTTGTCATTTAGTCTGGTTCACTCTGAGTGTAAACTGTCTCACTCCTGCCACGACCATTGGAAATCCCTTTTCACCTCCACCTTGGAAGTGAAGTTAAGTGAAGTGAATTTGGGAAACCAGCTTCAGCCGAGGGAATAGTGATTGCGGCACTTGGGCTAAATGAGATCCCCGAAGTAGTTGAGCCGTGTGTGCGTTGGGAGCGGTCTCCTGTTGTTTCGGCGTTTGTTTGAATCGATGCCGTTTGCTTTTGCGGTTCAATATATTGAGCAGAAAATAGGGTTATTTTGGTAACCAGGTCAAAAACATTGTGAGAACAGGGCTAAGCAGGCTGTATCTACTTACCTTGCTGAGATTTGCCCGAGAATAAGATGTTTGTTTATCAAATTTCTACACTGCACATCTCACTTACGTGACTTGCTCACCACTTGCTCTAACTCTCAGAACAGGGGGTTTAGAGCAACATTTCCCTACCTAGTGCTTTTCAGACCTGTGACCCAAAGCATCTGGAAAGTAACATGATGGGAAATCAGTTTGATAGTAATAGCACTAAAAGAAAGTCTGAAAAAAGAAGAGTTGGAAGAACCGATAGAGTTTTAAAGAAATAACAAAAAAAAGATAAACATTTTTTTTCAAAAAGCAAGATGGTAGTCCCTCCAAATCTCCCTATTTTGCGGCAGTGTTTACAGAATAAACTTACTTTATTTCTCAATCCGTTTTGGGGGCTGGTATAAGCCACTGAACCAAACTAAACTTGAGGGTTGGGTTCTCATGCATGCGAGGTTAAATAACAAACGAGTTTAACATGCTATGAGAATGCGACCACCGGGTTTGCGACTCGGTTAGACAACTCGTGTGAATCCGACCACCAAGTTAAAGGTGGCTGCAGAAGTGCCGGCGCGCCCAGCTCCCTTTTCTCTTGGTGATTCCCAAGCTGTGCTCAGCGAGGATGGGGAGGGCTTTGGATTCTCGTGGTGGGTGGCGTTGCTTCGCGAGTGGAAATAGTTTCTTGCAGGTATTTTAGCTGCCTTTCCTCGGTCTGAGCCCGAGGGTGGTGTTTGGAGAACACCTTGAGGGGGCTGGCTTCGCTTGGCGGAGTGTTGAAAATGGCATTTCCGAAATACTTTCGCGTTTGCTGGTCAGTTGCCTCCGTATGGGAGGGGCGCTGCAGATCCCAGGGGTAGATATGCTAGCTTTCATCCCACTAGTGTTAAGTGGAAACGTTCTCACCAATGGGGTGTGCAGAGCGCATTACAGGAGTTCACACGAGGAGGCGGTGTAAAGAGCAAAGCACCGGGGAATAAAAACCTTAACCTTTAAATGTCGTTCGGAAAAATGGGAGAAATTGTGTTATGTTCAACTTGATGATGCAAGTTCCTTTTGTTGTGGATGGGGGGGTAGCTTGTTGATCTCAATAGGCTCTGCTTCTGACCTGCAACTTTGCACGTTAAGAAATGCAGTCCTGTTTGCTGCCCAGGCTGAAGCAAATCCGATTGCTTCATTGGATCTTTGAAGATTTCCATTTTACTCGCTCCACATTGAGTCTTAAACCACGTAAACATTTTTGACACAACTGGTTGAAGGCAATGAGATGTATTTCCAAACATGTATGTACGTATGTCTCTCTGTGTGTATTTGTGTTTATACATAATGTGTGTGTGTTACCAGATATTGCTCTAAATAAGGTTTTAAAAGACCCACTGACGACAAAGGCGTTTGTCATCTGTCCTTCTCTCCAACAAGAAATCGCATGTATTTTGTATTCACAAGTCGATTCTTTTTGTTGTAAAAACATACTCATTTTATTGCAAGTAGCTCCGATAAATACTCTCTCGGTATCTGTAAATTATCAGAATTTACGGACAGATTATTGAAACGGGGCTTTCCAAATATCTTTATATTGTTTATAAATATAAACTTTATAAATACCGGGACAGAAACGCCGAAGGTTTCCTTCTTTGCTTCTTCACCTACCAGCTTGATTGGCAGCATAACTCCGGACTACGCCGCAGCTCTGTTCAGCGTTTCCTATAGCCGCTTTCCTGCGAGTAAGTCTCATTGAACGTTACAAAACTTCCTTTTGAGCAGACTCCAAGAATAGCGCGTTCGGGTTCGCTTTCTGCCTCCTTCTGAGTCAACCTGGCATACAAGAATTAAAGTGGAAAAATTGAACAAGGCTGGAAACCTAAGGGTCTGGTCCTCTAAAGTCAGCTCTGTAAATTTCAACGGCGGGCCGTTCTTAGCATCGCCGGTAGAGCAGAGCAACCTCCATTGGTTTTCTTTCAAGAAGATCTTGTGCCTTCCCAAGAGATCCAAGTGAGCGATTGGCCAGAGAACAACGGCGCTGGTGCGTTTAATTGATAAATGGATGTAAACATTGGTGTGTAAATGGTGATACCTTTGCTGCCTAGAGACCAGGGCCTGAAAAAGGGATGCTTCGGGGTCTAGCCCAAGATTTGTTGGGTCATCAAAAACAAAACCTCTCAAGTGCTCATGTGTGCCGCTTTTGTTTGGAGGGAAAAGGTTGACCACACTTGTGGCTGGATTCACACAGCCACACATAAACACAGATCCATCCATCCATCCATCCATGCCAGAATGTAATGCCAGAAACTTGGGATAATTGAAGAACCATGGTTAACCTTTACATTAAGAGGAAAATACCCTGATTTTTCTCTCGTTTCTTTAGATGGGAGTAGTGATGGCTTTCCTTTAGAAACCAAACAGGGCTATCCTCTTGTAACTATAATGCATAATTCATCTTAGCTGTTTTTAAGTATTTTCCCTGGAAGTGAATTGTTTTAATTCTTAAGGTTGTAACCTGCCCAATTTGATCATTTCTCCTGAGATGATTTATCCTAAGTCTTCCAGCTCCACCAATTTCCAGAGCTACAATAACCTCTGTGTCTTGCATATTTTTGACTTCATTTGCAGAGAGAAGATGTGCTTGTAAGTGTGCAAACGGCAAAAGGGACATGACTAATTGCATTTAGAGAAGAAGTTTAACCAGGTCAGGTACAAGCAGAGCATAGAAAACTTAGTTGGCTTTAATCATGGTTAGCTTTTCTGTACACTTCATGTCAAGATAGCTGAGGCCAGTTGATTAGTTTTTGATTCATGTTGTGCCCGCTCAGTGACTTAATTCAGTGACCAGGTTACTGTGTGTGAATATTTAACATTTCCCCCCATATCCTGGTGGACCTCTGAGTATGGAACATGCACAGAGTTCTTTAAAAGAAAAATGCCTCAAGCATCCTTCTAGCCTAGCACTGAAACAAGGAGACTGTGTAGAAGAAAGACTTTCTTGCAAGTAAAGCACCACGAAACTATTATTCATGAGCATTTTGTTGAACCAATGTGTTCCCAGAGAATCTATCTGACACAGGGGATCATCTGCTGCCTGCTGTGATCTTCCAGAACTGAATTTTTTGAGAGTTTCAGTTTTGCAGCAAGTAGCTCCAAGCTAGGTTGCAGCATTAACGTCACTGTGCCCCTGGGCTTATGCTTCAGTATTGGGTTCTGTTGCAATAAATATTTCATGGCTCTTTGATACTCTCATTCCTCTGGACCATTCCATTCTCTGGACCAATAGAGTGAGCTTATTTTAAAAAAGCAGCAAAAACTTGGTTTTCAAGAAGTTTCCTTTGGTTTTGGGGTGTGTGTATTTGCATTGCCCCAGGACTAATCTTGAATGGATGTGATGTTAGATAATGCTTTATATTTGGACACATAATCAACCTCTGCAGTTTGGTGCTAGAAGTCTGGTATGTAAGGTGAAGCACATTTTGGTTTGGTGGCCATGAAGAGCTTCCTTTTCTATCTGCATTTCCTTGGTTGATTTCCTGGAGGGATTACTTTCTTTTTTGGTTCAAGTAGCTGCTAAATATTGAGGATTTGATGAGAAAATATTCTAGTTTCCAGAATTTCTTGTAGGACAGTAACTCTAGAATGACAATGCCATGAAATAATGAAGACTGTTCTGAATAATAGTTGGTCATAGGAATAATTCAAAGATGTTCTTAGGAATAATTCAAGGAATAAGATAGAAATTAAAGGTAGAGAAAGAATCTGTAAAGTTGGCTTTGGATGAAGTCATCTTCTAAATCTGGACCCACTTTTATGTTTGTGCTGGAGACAACTATTTTTATTCCAGATTCAGATTGAGGTTAATTCGATTCTTCAGATTTCCTTCTAGTGTAATCTCATGCCATTTCCTTGAAAATGTTCATTTCAAGCATTTCCACCACTGATTATTCAAGATCAGTGTCATCTAAAACTATGGTTTCAGTGCTGATTTTAGTTGTGCACTGTTGATGTTACCTAGTCTGGTAATAAAAGATCTGCAGGAAAATAATCAAATTCAGAGAGCACCTAGGATTCCACAATTCAACCCTGAGCTACAAATACTCTCTTCTATAAGCCCTGAATGAATTTAAATTCAGTGCAGGGATGTAAAGAGACTAGAATTTACAATCTACCAAACCCTCTCTTTTCTTGGTAATATTTCATTGTGTACCACAGCATTTATGCTCAAATGTGCTTGGAGCATTAGTCTTATTTGGTAATTAACTTTAAGGAACCTACTTCAGAATTGTGGTCTTCTGAATCAGGTCAAATAATTTAAGCTGTACCTGAAAAAAATAATCCTGAAAAATTGCAATAAACATCATAGTATGTTGTTTATTATTATTAAACAAGTTTAATAATTATTATCCAAGACCATCCAAAGCAGAGCAATGGTAGCAAAATAGTCCCAATGAGACAATATTTGGTTGTTCAGCTGCAAAGAATTGTGGTTTCTTGAAGATATATCCTCCTTCCAAATAAAGCAACAGGATTAGAAACATTAGAATTTGCCTCTGCAATCCAGGAATTCCTTTGGCTGGGGGTGGGGAACATGAAAGAGAGTTCTAATCGGCTGGAATACCTGCTTTTCCTATTTAAAACCTTTGAGATCAATTGCTTCTTTCTGCCAGTAGTGAGGCTGTTTTTGGAGGAACATAGATGGAGTTAGTCCACTCTGTCCCAAATCAGGATGCTTTGGATGTTGGGTGATTTGTTTCCATTATACTTTGCTAGTGTCAATCATGGTGAGCTGGGGTGTGGAGAATGGCAAGGATGAAAAAGTCTGGGTTAGATGGACCAAGTACCTGATGCTACACAAGCCAGTAAAACTGTATGTTACAGCTCCTGCAGCAAGGAGCAGAGTTTGGAGGAGATCAGCTTTCCTGCTGAGCCCTCCTGTTTGTTAGTTAAATTGTAACACACACTTTCTTTTTGTCTCGATTTAAAGGATCTCAGCTTTTTCATTCTAATTTCTGTTCACTTTAATTGTAGGTGAATTCCTGTTTGTTTTGTTGTTGTTCTTAGTGTATCTTGGTCTCAGCATTAATTGGATAAATAATCCAAATTCGATTAAAAGAGCCTATGGACTAATAAATGTCATGTATTCTCTATGGAAGGAGATTTCTATAGATATGAATTTCAGCCTTGGATGTCTGCAAGGTATTGGGCTCCTTGGCATACAGGGTTATTGTTAATCAACAGATATTTTTTTCCTTCCGAGAAACTTCAGAGACCTTTCTAAGTGGTTGTTTCTGCTTTCATTTCAATTCATAGGCTTTTTATCACTCTGCAGTTCTATTAAAATCAATAAGAAGACATTTTGGGCGGACATTTATCCAAATGCGATGCGGCAATTGCCAAGCCTTGCGAGGTTCTGCGCAGTTTCATCCCCCGCCCCTTTTCAAAAAGGTTCAAAAGCAAAGAAAAAAAAAACGCGTTTAAACCCGTAATCCATTGGTGTCCAACGCCGAACAAGCTGTCTTTGTTTTATTTTCTGTAAGCAAGAAATAACTATTTTTGAAACATTAAGGAAGCGTTTGGAGAAACGAACTAGCCGAACTGCTCCCGTGCAACGCAAGGCAGGGCGACCGATTGCCTTTCCTTTCCTCGCCTCCGCGGCGTGCTTTCGGGGAGCCGTTTATCCACACGGTCAAAATAAAAATGGGGAGACAAAGCATTTCCAAGACACTAGGCCAATCTGCTTGGGAGGGAGAGGCTGGATGCGAGGCTGGACGCCGAGGAATGAATGTGAGGTGCTGGGAGGAGAATCGCTGCAGCGCGGCTTGTTTTCCTTCGCGTCGTTATCTTGATAAGAGAGCGACCGACTGAAGGATTCCGGGCGCCACAAACGTCGTCCCGAGCCTCAGCAGCGTCGCAGGCACGCATGAAGGAGGATCGCTCCATTCGGGGGAGCTAAGGAGGCGGGTGAGACGGAAGAGGGGGAAGGAAGGGGATCCGGCGGGGATCGGCAGGAGGTCTTCCGCCCTTGCCATCCGGATTCGAGTGCTGCGCGGTGCTGTACCCGCGTTAAATGAAAAAGTATTTCCAAAAAAACAAAAAGCCCGGGCTTCCGCTGAGACCGCTCCTTAGGAGATTCCCAACGGGCGCTCTGCTGGATTCATACAGGCAGTTAATTACCCACGAAGACCCTGGATTTCGACTCCCACTCTTCCCGGCTGTCACCTCGCATCGAGTGTAAACCCGCATAGATACATATCTGCTTCACGTCTTTGGGTTTAGTTTTATCCCTGGGGTTTAAGGTGATAATCCGATGCCAACATATGGAAAAGCAAACTTAGGTCCACTGGTCGGATTCAGATTGCTTTAGTTCAGTATTGTGTGAATCCAGTTATAAATCATGGTTTCTCATGGGGATGTAGCCAATGGAGAATAACTCAGTAAAGCAAATAGCGGCTCAGTAGTTGTGTGTACTTGCAATTACTGAGTACAGTGGACTTCTATTTAGTTGCTGTGTAGATCTGACCTTTAATTCTTTCCCTTTTTAGCAGAAGTGGGGTTCATTTTTTCGGCCTACTTTATCTTAAAAGTCATAAAAACGATCCGAAGGGTTTCAAGCAGCGCGTATTCTCACCATAACGTACACGTTTAAACGATTGTCTTCTCCCAGCGGGGCTCTTCAGTTTGGCTGATTTCCTCAGCACCTTTATTAGAATTATATCAGAAACAGCATCAGCTTCGTTGGTTCGGGGGAGGCGGAAGCGAAAAAGCTTTATTTCAAGACAACCCTTTTCCAGGGCGCGACCTGTAGAGTTTCCACGCTCCTGCTCTAGCCAACTTGCCTGATTTATTCCTTCATCAAGGAACTGCGAGTTTGTCCCGAAACATTTTCAGCTCAGCTGGCTACGTCACCAACATCTCCGCTTGGGTTTTTGATACTTAAATTCCTTTCAATCGTCTCCCTCGCGGAAGAGAGCTTTTCCTCTCCTCCTCCTCCGCCTTCCCTTCCTCAGCCCTTTTTATCCAGGGACCCCCGTCTCGGCTGGGCGGAAGAAGCCGGGCGCTCTCCGCTCTGCCGACCGGCTGATTCCCAGCAGTGGTGCCTGGCCTGGGGCGGAGAGAAGGCAGGAAGGAAACGGGTGAGGGGTGAGGCTGGAGGGAGAAGCCGGCGTTTCCAGACCCAGCGCGATCGCCTCTCCCTCCGGAGTCCGCCGACGCCGGGCCCGGGGGGAGGGGCTCGCTCAGGTTGGTCGATCTCCAAGCTAATCCAAACAGCTCCGATTTGACTGGTGTGAGGTCCAAAGTCTAGACAGGGCCGGTGACTCGGCGGCTCCTTATCTCGCCCTGGGATCGGCTCTTCGAGAGACTCTCCCCCGCCCTCCCCCGGGTCCCTTGGCGGCTCTAGGACCTGCCAGGCGGTAAGCCTCCACACCTCGCAGACGGGGCGACAACAAACGCACCACCTGGACGCTTGAAGGTCTGACTCGGCTGCTTTAAGGGAGGGGGACCAGATCGCAGAATTGATTCTGAGTCCCCATTAATTCGCGCACTGAATTACTCCCTGTTATAGGTTGAATCATAAACTAACCAAAAGTCTGGGTCTCACCATGCGCAAATGCTGCCCCACCAAATAACAAAAGATAGCATCTTTTTATATTAAAAATATTATTAAAAAATGTAAACTGTTCTCAGAGTTGGTTATTTTTAATCTGTTAATCAGGAAAGGTGCTACCATAGTCATTCAGATTTTTTGTCAACATAAACTAACGTGGTCTCTTCCTATGCTTACATGGAAACCACACATACAGATAGAAAAAGAGTTTAGGATAGTGCGAATCAAGTTTAGATTATATAAAGGGAAGCATTAAATCTTTAACCAACATGGTTAAAAGAATTGCAGGAAAGAACAGCTATAATTAGTTTGAGGTGCAGGGTGTCTTAAGAAAAAAGTAAGTAATTAAGTAAATCTTGTTTCAGTTAGGAAGAGAGCTCTTTTGCTGCTTATATGAGATCTAAGGTGTGTTGTTCATTTGGCTTTGTCTCACCTGTCAAAAATAAAGAGCTCCCAAATCAAACAACTTAAAAATACCTTGGATAAGGCATTGAATGGGCAACAATAACCTCTTTCAAGTGGCTGCCTTGCAACTGGGAGTGGTCAGGATGGGATTTTTAGATAGGGCCACTGCAGTCTTCTACAATCTGGAGATATCCACCTGTATTTGATTCCAGCACCCGTAATTCACAGCTGGCATGAAATACAGGATATGAAAATCAACACAACTGAAGAACACTGCATCACCAGAGGCTGGTTAAAACAAACAAACAAACTCTGGATCACATTGACAGGATGAACTGAATGCAGGGATGTCTAAGAACCAAGCAGATGTGGAGTAAATATGACTGAATTTGTTAGAATGTATTATTAATCCCTTTTATTTTATTATTAATTTCCATCACTCAGCCAGCCAGATATTTAGATTGGATTTGGCATTTGTGTCCCCCTATCGAGTCCTTCCCTTTCCAAAGACCTGAGATAGGCAGATGCTGTTCTTAGATGATGTTAAAGGTATCGATGCAGGATGTAAGCTGTTCGGAGTAATGCTGCCTTTTGCAATTGACTGATGGTGACTTTATCAATGTCGATGGTCTTTAAGTAATGCCCCCAGTGTTTTGGGATTGAACCCAAGGTGCCTATTACAATTGATACCACCTATGCTTTTTTTTGCCACAGTTGTTTTATTTACAATTCCTTGTATTTTGTGATTTTCTACAGTCCTTTCTCTTCTCTTCTGCTGTCTCCAAAAAAAGAGACTTTTTTGTCTTTCTTATCAACAATTGTTAAGTCTGGAGTTTTATGCAGCAGGTGTCTGTTTGAATTCTGAAGTCCCAGAGCAATTTAGCTTTGTTTTCTATTACTTTCTCTATTT
>JANHZU010000115.1:0-16757 GCA_032468055.1 Acrochordus granulatus
TAGCAGAGTTAAATCGGTGATGGGGGTATCCTGCATCAATGCCTGAACCAGACTGAAGGCACCAGCCCCAGGCTTCCCAGAGCATCTCCTCTGGTTGAATCCTAGAATACCTTTTGATACTTCTGGATATCTAGGCAGCAGCTGACATTGCCCTTAGTATTCTCGCCTTAAAGTGTTGAGAGTGGGGCTATAATTTTATTATGGTTCACTTTCTATCTCAAAGATTCCCCAGAGTAGTATTGAAGAAGATTTCAGTGGTTGTTAATGGTTTTTATGTTGTAGGATGTTTTAAGATTTGATTCTGTCCCCCTTGCTAAAACATCTGTATCAATGGGAACAACCATTAAGAGCTGGATTCTGATGTTCTTTAGTGCTCAGCTTCTGATGTAAGCTTATTCTGGGAATTGTAGGAGTAACAAAGTCTTCATGGCAAAAAGCCTTACAATGTTGTTAAAATTCCAGTGATCTTCAGTTTTAAACAGAAGACGGAAGTTTAAGAAATCAAGGTCAACCACCCACTGCTCCTGAAAATGATGGAGCAAATCTTTCAGTAGTTTTGGTTTGTTTATTTTTAAGAATATGAATAAATGGATTGGACATATCCAATTATTTTTTGGAAAGAAAGCAGGCTTTACATTTTAAAAATAATAACAAATTAAAAAACACAAATGTCCAAGGTAATTTTCTGCATTAGTTTAGGAAAGCTATATAGATAAAAATTTAAAAGCACAAATAATTCTTGATAATAATGATTATAACATTAAAAATAATAAGAATGTTTGCTTACATAGCTTGCATTGATGCAGCCAGGTTATAAGATCAAGAAACTAATAAAATAAATGGAGAAACTACATCATTAACCCAGCAAAGTTCTCTAGAAGTAACCTCTTGCTCTTTCAGACATTATAATGAGGTCTTAAATGGTCATAAGTTTTAATGACCTTGACTGTACACCTCATCAAAAATACAATTATTTGTCAGAGTGACCTGTTGTATTATGTGCTATAAACAGTTCAAAAATGATGACAAAAGACCAGTGTCACCTTTGAAAGTCTTTAACTTTGCTTCCTCTGGATTTTCTTTGGGGACAATGCTGGACAAACACAGAATAGGAAATTGTGTTTTGTTATTTTCAGAATACTATTGACTCTGTTGAAGCTGAGGAGCAAGAATTAGGATGGAATTAGGAAAACTGGTGTTTGGTAGTTACCATACACCCATCTTTTTTTCTGGACATGTTCTTTAGGAGTTTATCTGGCCAAACTCTTGATCGTGTGATTAAAAATATCCAGGATTCTATGTATAGCAGCAGATTTGCTAATTACTCTGTTTGGGTGGTTGATGAATAAATTTAGCTGGCTGGTGTAATGGGCATGGCAGAACATAACAGTGACTGGAACAATGGCACCTGTATTTCATTAGAAGTACTCCTCAGCAGACTGGAGGAAAGATATTTTCTAGTCCTGCCCACTACATCAAAAGTATTTGTCTCCTTCCTCTTGACTTTTTAGCAGAGTTAAATCGGTGATGGGGGTATCCTGCATCAATGCCTGAACCAGACTGAAGGCACCAGCCCCAGGCTTCCAAGAGCATCTCCTCTGGTTGAATCCTAGAATACCTGAAATTGTAATACCTGAGTATAACAAGCCAGTTGCAACTAAAAAAAATGAGAGCACTACACTCCATCCTGAGAATTTCTTGAAAAATCTATTATTTTATCAGTTTGAATGAGAGCTGTAGGAGAAAAAGGCATATTTCTTGCCTGGCATTAATTTTCTTTCTCCCCAGTTTGCAGTAAAGTCTTCTTTTTGCTGATATATAAAGCATGAGAGCACGCAGAGGGCCTGAATTAGCCCATTCAAAGTTGCTTAGGTATCTTCCACATTTTGAGGACAAAAGAAAAGTAAAATCTCTGGGCTTGTCAATCCAAAATGAAAGATGTTCCCTTACTCGAATAATTTTTTGTTTGAGTAACAGAAGTATTTGGTATGAAAAAGACTTGGTGGTCCCAGAGCTTGTTAAAATGCTGAATTGCTTTTGCCATACTGAACTTATGAAATCCAACTTTCAAAGACAGGCTATTCTTCTGTGAGATTTTGCATTCTTTCTCTGAATGGACTCTTATTCAACTTATAAAATAAAAGTTTTTTCTCATTATCAACTCTGAGTCCCAGCTGATGAAAACCAATAATGGAAAGGTGAAGAGCCTACTTCCTGATTTTTTTTCAGCAGAGCTGCTTTTTCAAGTCAGAACTGGTTCAGAAAAGGGTAACACAAACACAGAGATACATACACAGACACACATAGACACCTACTGTGCAATAGTCTTAGGCCACCACCCGCTTTGTTTTAGCCTAGTTTTAATAACCATCCATAATTATTTTTTCATCTCTGTATTAAGATGCAGACAGAAAATACAGGAAATATGTACACAAAGTTTAAACAAACACAATTTAAAGAACAAAATTGCTTCTTCAGCCAAAATTCAGTATTGCATAGTCAGTACCCAATATTTGCCATTTTAGCCTATGGAAGCTGTTTCTTTTTTTCTGCTTTTTCCATCTTTGAATACTGCATACAGATTTCCTGTATTTTCTGGTTGTATTCTAATAAAGAGATTGAGACATAATTATATGTGGTCATTATACAATTGCTAAAATAACAAATCTAATGGTGGCCTGAGACTTTTGCACAGTACTGTACATATATACATTACATACATGTATACATACATAGTCTAGCTTTCAAATTTACAGTATCCTTGATAGTCCCAGTACTGTTGGGCTTTTTTGTTTTATTTATATATTTAATTGTTTAGTATTTGTTTGATGTGTTTTTTCCTCATTTGGACCTCTGAATATCAGCTTCGGTGTATTTTTTTTCAGTATGACTCTTCCTGAGAAAAGCACATGAGTAATTTAGATATTTGGAAGCTACATAGGAAAAGGGTGATGCTGCAATAATTTATTATCATGTCACATAGCATAGATTTGTCTAGAGTGAGCGTGGGCAAACAGGATTCCTTTCAGGAGGTGTCCCATCCATGTTCCATTAGTATGTTTGTGTATGTTTAAATGCAATGCTGAAATTACCAAAAGTAAAGGGGTACTTTACTTTTTTTAATGGTTGGGTCATGGTGACCTAGTGGTTAAAATGATGGGCTTCTCAGCTGGAAGGTCAGCAGCCTGAGTTCGAGACCCAGGCACTGCATAATGGGATAATCTCTTGTTACTTGCTCCAGCTCCTGCCAACCTAGCAGTTTGAAAGCATGTACAAATGCAAGTAGATAAATAGATATCACCTCCAGTGGGAAGGTAACAGTGCCTGTGCACTTCAGAGTATAGTCATGACCATGGAAGCATCTTTGGACAACACTGGCTCTTCGGCTATGAAATGGAGATAAGCACTGTCCCCTTGAGTCAGACGCAACTGAAAAGGGAAACCTTTTCCTTTTTTAAGGGGTACTTGTCAATGGTATCAAAATGTAAACAAAAACCTCTCTACTTTGACTCACCAAACTGTGTGCATGAATAACTCTTATTTAAAGAGGAATTAAAGGAGCTCTATTTTTAGCTGAATCATAAGAATCACAATGGAGGGGGGGAAGACAATTTCAAGAGAACAAACTCCATATGCTTATTTATAGTACAAATTTACATATGTACATACAAAGAAATACAGATTCAGGAATCTTATTGATTTACAGCCTTATAAACTGCTTTGTAATGGCATATTGTCTTGAAAGTAAAATGTTTTCACAAATAAACCAATAATGAAGCTCACTCTCTCAGTGAGAGGTTTGTAGTTTGTTTGAGTTGTTGTTCAGTCACTCAGTAGTGTCCAACTCTGACCATCACATGCCATGCCTCCCTGTCCTATACTGTCTCCCAGAGTCCATCCATATCCACGCCCATTGCATTGACGATGGTATCTAACCACCTCATCCTCTATCACCCCCTTCTCCTTTTGTCTTCAATCTTTCCCAGCATTACAATGAGTCTTCTCTTTACACCATGTGGCCAAAGTATTGAGGTTCAGCTTCAGTATCTGTCCTTCCAGTGAACAGTCAGGGTTGATTTCCTTTAAGAAACTGGAAATAAGAAATTGGAAAACTTTAGGAAATTTAGCTGGCATGAGACTTTTCTTAACTGGCATGTAGAGAATTGCAGTGAATCTTTAAATTATCTTGTTGTCTTGCAGAAAAATCACAACCCAATGCTACTTAAAAAAAGATTTAGAAATCACTGAAGATATTACTAAACCATCATATGCTATTGTTTGTGGGGAAATGACTTTATTCCCCCCCAATTGAGATTAAGAAGAAAATATTGCAGCTAGAAAACAGGATAGATGAAATTGATTTCATTTAACAATAACCTTCCAGCCTCATTTCATGTCTTACTCAAATAACCTTTGTAGTTAATTATAGTGGGATCTGAATAAAGCACTTCTAGGCTGAATGGGTTTTAAAAGTCATCAAAATTATCCAATGCTCAATGGACCAAAAATTCTATAAATTATTATCTTGCACTCCTTCGCATGTCTTTCTACAATTTAGCATCTATGGAATTGTGAGGGCTAAACACGTGCATCATCAAATGTACCACTGATAGAGGTGTAAATGGCAGCAGAGGAAATCAATCATATCTAGACTCCTTCTTTGAATTAAGAACAAGATAAACAGCATGTAATTTCTTCTTTAGAGGCTTTTTCCTTGCTGTCTTTGGGGGGAAATATTTGCATGATATAATCTACTCCACAGGAAGAAATGTAACTAGAATTTTTAAAAACTGGCAAATCCCTGCTATTATACAGAACTTGGCAGTATTGTAGTTGATTTGCCCCATTGCCCAGATTACTTAGAAGCATGTTCCTTTTCATGCCAAAAGTTTTGGAATTCATAATGGTGGGAATGTAACTGGAGCCGACACTTCCCTGATTCAATTTTTAGGGTGGAATCATATGTTCCTTTACATATCTCATATACAGTGGCTCACAGGAGAGACTATGCTGAAGACAGAAATCATGGTGTTTAGTCCTTATTCAGCCCCCTTTCCTATCAGCTATTCATTCTGCTCAGCTGCTTTTCCTTCCACTTACTTTCAGAAGTTTGTTACCATTAGAAGCCCATACAGCATGACAAGGAAAAGGAGAGGAGGCAGCCAAAATATTGTGATAATTAAGATGTTGGAATGACACCAGGGAAATCCAGGTCTTAGTGTACTCTTAGTCCACTCTATTGAAACTCGGTGAGTGGCTTTTGGCTAATTCCTCTCAGCACAGTTTTCATCACAGAGAAAATGAAAATTGTGTCCTTGTGTATGCTATGTATGTTGTCCTTTATTATTGACTAAAAATGTGGGATATAAATCAAATAACAGGGGCTTAAATGTTTCTTTGCATATAATTTTCTTTATAAATCAACTCTTTTCAATGCTGTTAAGTAGAAAAGGCAGCAGGTTTCCTAACTTTGATGGAAAAATTTTACCCTAAGATAAAATTCTCAAAACCTGTTACTGTGATCTTCTAAAATGATCTGTGTATGTGTTCTATCACCCTGTGAATAACACTAATGATTTACCTGGATTAGGTGTGAGTGAGAAAAAAAAATCTATATCCCTTTTAATAATTACATTTAAGTCTGCATATTCAGGGGTCCTTTTATTTTATTAAAGCACATTTACTTTTGATTGGTTCATGTGGGCAAAATATTGCAAAACATGAAGAAATGTATAAGGTACTCCTCTTGGACTGAATTAAGCCTGATCCATGTTTTAAACAAAACTGATTCCTCAACCTTGAAGTAACTCAGACTCTCTTCTAGGTTTTTACCCGTCAAACCCTGAAAAAAGGTAAAAGTTTCCCCAGCCAGTTGTGGCCGACTTTAAAAGGTGGTGCTCATCACTGATTTACAACCAAGGGAGCCAGTGTCGTCTGAAGATGCTTCCATGGTCATATGACCAGCATGACTAGACACCAAGGCACATGGAACACTGTTACTTTTTTCCATCAAAGATGGTACCTATTTATCTGCTTGTATTTTTACATGTTTTGAACTGCTAAGTTGGCAGGAGCTGGAGCAAATAACAGGAGTTCACCCTGTTACGTACTGCCTGGGTCTCGAACTTGGGCTGCCAGTCTTCTGGCTGACAAGTCCAGTGTCTTAACCACGAGGCCACCATGCCCCCATCACACCCTACCTTAAGACAATGAAGTATTCAGTTCAAAAATCACACCAATATATATCATATTCTTATTTGGAAAAATGGGGAAAGCAGATCTTGTTTGTATCCTTTCACAGGATTTGGATTTTTAGTTGGCACTTCAGATGCCAGAATGCTGCAACAAAACCCTTCTGTCTCTTATCCGCCTCACTTACAGGCTTTAGTATTCCGCTCCTGGACCTGGTATTTCTCAAGATGTTTTACCTACAGCAGTGTTTCTCAGAATGGACAATACTGCTTCCTAGAGAAATTTGAATTATTCAGAGAGGCATTAGGCATTAAAGGGACGGCAGGGTAATGTTAAGAGAGTGACAGAAGAGACAATTAAGATTATGATAGAATACTACTGTAATTTATCCAACAAACTTTTTTAAGTTTGCAAAATTAAATATATACTTTAATAATTAAATACATTAAATTTTAGAGTGCTCAAAATAGTTCTGTATTGTGGACTGCTTTGATTAGACTCTGAATGTATTAGCACAACTGTATGATCCAAGAAAACATGAGGTGCACAATTGGTTATTTAGAAATAAACATAAGAGCTATTGAGCTATTCCACTTGAATGTAGATACATCACTGTGTTTCATTCTTTGTAAGGAACTTTTGTTTTATTTTAGGTAAGAACTGAATTTTAATCCTATGCATATTTATACATCAAAATGAAATGGTAGTTTTAATTTTTATGTGCATTTCAGATTGTTGTTCTTGTTCAATTGCACAATCATGTCTGATTCTTCGGAACCCCATGGACTGCATTACGCCAGGCCTCCCTGTCCTGCACTGCCTCCCGGAGTCTGCCCAAGCCCATGCCCATCACACTGACTATGATATCTAAAGGAAATCAACCCTGATTGTTCATTGGGGGAACAGATACTGTAGCTGAAGCTCAATACTTTGGCCACATGATGTAAAGAGACAACTCAATGTAACGCTGGGAAAGATTGAAGGTAAAAGGAGAAGGGATGGCAGAGAATGAAATGGTTAGATAGCATTATTGGTACGATGGGTATGGGCTTGGGCTGATTCTGGGAGGCAGTGCAGGAAGCCTTGTGTGCTGCTATCCATGGGGTCATGAAGAGTCAGACATGACTGTGCGACTGAACAACAACTATGATAAAGGAAAACTGATGGATTCCAAAATAGTATTAGTTGTCTTACCTGCTGCTTATTGCTGTTGCTTCGGAAGTTCTGCATATCAGCTGTGAATCAAGAAAAGATGCTGATAGAAACAGCACATTAAAAAAAAACTGACATGTTGCAATAAAATTTTTCAGCCAAAGATGTATTTGGCTTTTTTCCTCCTCAAGAAAACTGCATTATTAATGTACAGCTATGTGTGACAAAGAGTAGACAAGAATGTTATGCTTTGTACATGCTGTTAAATATATGACATCACAAAGAATTGTATTACTGTTTGCATTTATTTAAGATTAGGACTTAACAGGTTTACAGATTATTCTCCATATTTAAGTTGATATGTATGGATTTCTTACAGGTCTCCTGTATGGCTCAAAATTTTCTAAATATAATAACAAGTTCCTCCACTGTTGACACTGTAATCAGAAGATCATCTAAGTATAGGATAACTCTTGATTCCAGAAACTAGAGCTTTCATTGAGTATTGGAATAATCCAGGAACTGCAGGATTTGACCTCTGGAGACATTTCGTTCAGGATGTCCCATCAGCAGTGGATGATAATATTGTTATTGTTGTTCAGTTGATATGTTATGACCAAGTCTTCATGATCCCATCTCCCTCAATGAAGGATTCTAATAATAATAATGGTCACTGCACAGATACTGATTCTTAGTACCAAGAAACAGTTCTTCTGAGTTTTTTTAGTTCTTTTGATTGGAAACTTCCTGTGGAATTACATGCATTATCTTGAGACTCCTTGTTAAAAAAATATTTATAATGATGCAACTACTTACCTTAATTATTCTGTGAAAAGGAGTGTGCAAGACAGTGATGTGACTCCTTAGTTCAGTTCTTTAGTTTCATACTGCTATATCTTGAATAGTATTACTTGCTGAATTGTATTTACTTTCTTACAAATCCTGCATTCCACATTCTTGAATTTGTACACCAAATGCTGATTCTCCTCTATACTTTGAGCAAGGACTGATGTCTCTGAGCCAATCTGCAGCTAGTATAGCAACATATTTCCTCTATTAACTGAAGTTCTTACCCTGAATTTTTTGGTATAACTTTTTTTTAACATCAATAATGAGGAAGACTCAGTTTAATTATTTATATAAAAATTTACTCATTAGGAAGTTTATAATCATCATTTGTAGAAAATGTACCTTCTCATTTATATAACCAAAATAGTTTTTAAATAATATTTTATCACAGGTTCAAAAAAGTTCACAGAAAACAAAAACAAAATTTAAAAGCAGAAATGTAGCCTAATTACCTATTAAATTACATTATCTAAATAAATAGATATTCTCAAGAAAAGGGCCTTTTGAAAAACTGATAAATTACATAGTTCTTCAACCCAATCCTTGATGTTCAGAGTAACTGTATTTTTCCAGTCTCTCAATATCATTCTCTTACATATTCTTCATGACTGGTATTACTAAAGTTCCTTAATAGGAATTTAATAGTCAAATTCGAGAATGTTTGATATAATTTAAGATAGCATTCATATTTTTAACATGAACACATTTTTAACATTAACATGAACACATTTAATCATGAATCTACTTACATGAGACATAATATTATTCCAAAAGAGAATCAATAACATATCAGGCCAAATATCTGGGTTAACTCTCAAATTTCTTACCTTGCCGACAAAGAAAATCTACAGTTTATTTTTTGTGGTGCATTATTTGGGGAGTCCAAATAATAAATGAAAAATAAATAAACCTGAACAATAAAAACATTTTTGATGAATTAATTTCCATGTCAAATTCAAATAAACAAATTCAGCATTTTTAAGATTTGCAACAATATACATATAGTACATACATCTGAAGTTGTTAAAATTCTTTAAAATAATCATTACAAAATAACTGATTTTAAGTTACTATCATAGTCTCTACCCATACTTTCCAACAGAACCTCTCACCACCTATTTTTATTCATTCATTCATTCATTCATTGTATGTATATGCCACTGATCTCAGGAGAGACTCTCGGCAGCTTACAGTATATATAGATAAAAACTATGAAGAAAAAATAATAATAATATAAATAAAATAGCAAGACAAAAGGAGGGGAGTAAAAAGTACATGGGGAATTTATTAATCCAACAACTGATTCCATGATGACCAACTCCCAGTGGAGACCCAAGTTATTTTGCAGAGCCAGATGGTGGTGGATGATTTCACCCAGTGGTTTCATGTAGATATTAAAAAGGAGTGGAGAGAGTACTGAGCCCTGCAGCACACCACTATGGTACAGTTGAAGGCTTGATATCTTACTTCCAATCAACACTGATTGAGACCAGTCTTGGAGGAAGGAGTTAAACCAGCACAAGACTATGCTGCCCAGAACCAATCCTTACAGTCCACCACTTCATGGTATCGAAGGCTGCTAAGAGGTCAAGGACAGCAAGGATGAATGCACTACCCCATCTCACTCTTGACAGAAATAATCAACGTGCGACCAATACTGTTTCTGTCCCATAACCAGGCCTGAAGTCAGACTGAAAGGGATCTAGATAATCTAGTTCATCCAAGACCCTCTGAAGCTGCCATGCAAGCATCATTTCTACATCCTTACCTAAGAAAGTAGGTGGGAAACTGATAAAAATAGTCCAGGCAGGATTTTTTTTTTTTTTTGAGGAGGTGACAGACCAGGACTTCCTTAAAAGATCCTGGGAATATCCTCTCTTGCAGTGAGGAAATCACAGACTGGACCCATCTGAGGGCTTTCACCAGCCAGGATGGACAAGGATCTGAAGAACATGTGGTAGCACTGACAGCATCAAGGACCTTGTTTATTTCAGTTTCGACAGGATCAAAATGTTCCCAGATAACCACCCTAGGTATCTCTAAAGGAACTGTACCACACAAGGGTTCTGACTGGGGCTAAATCCAAGTGACTTTGTCCATCAGGTAATCACAAATTCTTCTGCATAGCCCTGAAGAAGATCCACCAATTCCCCTCAACTTTGAAGGGATTGGGTGACTCTGAGCAAAGCCACCAGGTGACATCCTGCAGAAGCAATAAGAGTAGAGAAGAAATGATATTTAGCTGCTTTTATTGCCATAAGGTAGGCTTTAATAGAGGCTCTAACTTGTGACTCTAAACAAGGGTCAAATTCATCCCTTGTTTTCCTCCAGCAGAACTTTAGGCATCTCTAGACCCTCTTAAAGTCTCACAAATTGTCTGTGAACCATGGGGAATGACAGGTACAATGGATCAAGAGAGGCTGCAATGGCACAAACCTATCCAGAGCCTCAGCTGCCCTCTGTTCCAGGACAACCACACTTCAGTAGGACCATGCAGCAATGCTCCCAGAATATCCCTCAGTTCTCTTTGGAACCCCTCTGTGTTCATCTGTCTCTTGGAACAGGCCACTCAAATAGGTCCAGCCTTCCTGCAGAGGGGAATAGCATAAGAGAAACTCAAGGACACTAGGTAGTGATCTAACCATGATGGGGGGGTAGTGATAGATCCCCTCACCAATCACTTTCCATTGCTCAGACAAGAAAATGAAATCCAGTGTGTGACCACTGACATGAGTTGACCCTTGAATGATCTGGGATAGGCCATAGAAATCATGGTTGCCATGAACTCCTGAGCTGTCCCAGGGACAAACCCAGGGATGGCAGATTGAAATCACCCAGCACTATCAGCCTGAGGATCTCCACTGTCAAACCTGAGATGGCCTATAGGAATTCAGGCATGGAATTCACTACACAGCAGGGAGGCTGGTACAGTAGCAACAATCCCAACTGATCCCATGAGCCCAGCTTCAGGAACAGGGTCACACAACTGGACACTTGTGGAGCAAGGTCCCTGAGGGCAAAAATAAATTCTCAAATGGCCACTGGTTTCCTACCTCCCCTGCCCTGGGGTCTTGGCTGAACTCAAATGGCAACTGGTTTCCTACCTCCCCTGCCCTGGGGTCTTGGCTGAACCTAAACATGGCTGGGCATATCTGGAAACACCCCCTTCCAGAGTCAGCCAGATCTCAATAATGCATGCCAGGTCAACTTGCTCCTCCTCAATTATGTCAAGGATGAGGAGAGCCTTATTATTGACTGACTTGGCATTCACCAGTAGCAGTCAAATATTTTTAAATAGAATTCTTCCATAAAGTTAAATATTCATGAGATTCAGTATCAAAATCTACATCCTGCTGAGTTTTGTGATTTGTAGTGATGTAGTTTCAGCAGGTAATCCCTCTTTCACTATGAATGTCAAATTTGGTTCAGACAAGAACTTTGTTGGAATGCTTCTTTGTAAACCACATATATAAGATAAATCCTGCACATATCTTCTAAAACATTTCTAAAATTGCAAAATTGGGATGCATCATGGATCTTTGTGATATAAGCAGCAAAGCCTTCTCCAGTTTGTCCAACTCATTTGTGAAATGTAAATCACAGTAAATGATTAAGTGCAGGTAGGAAATAGTCCTTCAGTAATTATAGTTCATCAAATGTTTTAGATTTTAATGGAACAGGAAAAATTAAAGGGTGTTTTTTTTACTCATAGCAAATGTCTGGCCCTAAAGACAGTCAACAGAATTTCTCATTTTTTAGGATTATTTTCTTGGCTTCTTGGTTTCTATATAAAAAGGAAATTTTTGCTTATCAGTCCAAAGAAACTGTCATACCTTGCTCTTCAATGGTCTAAACTAGACATTTAAAAAAATAGTAGCTACAGTCTGCTTATGTTTCCAATTAGGGATTATTTGTGATGACTTATCAGAGCATCTGACTCATCAACCATCTTTCACTCAGGTCTTTGAAACATTAGCAGGATGGGGGCCATCTCTATCTCAGGGGATCCTCATTCTGGTGTATGGGCACAGCTACAGAAAAGGCACACTTCTAATGTCCTCATTAGGGTTACTAAACACCTGGCCAAAGGAAGACATGACCTCCTTTTTACCCTTATATCGTGCATTCAACAGGCCTAGCATTAAAATCAAATATTGGATGGCTTTTTGAATATTCAACAAGCTACCTCTTCCTTAGCAACTTTCCACCAAAGCACAGCACTACCTTAATAAGTGCTAACTGCAAGTTAACAAGCTCTGTCAGTGACTTTATCTAGATTATTAGATATGGTTGGCTTGACCTGCTGCCTGAAATTGACAAGACTTTAATCAGTTATGCACTGAAGGCCTTTCTCTCCAAAGCTGTTTACACACTAGGTAAACAACCAGCATTAGCTCATTCCTCTTGGTGTGTAATCCCCATTGTGTGGGGATTACAAATCCTCATTTGTAATCTCTTCACTAATGAATATAATGACAAACTTTAAACAGTAAGTTTTCCATTTTCCCTCATTTGTCTTTCTTTCCAATTATCCATGTCATCCTTTGCCTCTTTAGATACCTGGTAACCCTAGTCCTGATAGATGATACTGTTTAATTAAAAACATATAGAGTGCACCAATACTATCAAGTCAAATTGGCTGAACAGATGCTTATCTGATGTGGTCTTAATGCCATTTCCCTCTTTTATATCATAGTCACTTCTGTATCTCATAGCTTAACAAAAACATCAGGGATGTTTTATAGGCTCCATTGCATACGTGAAATTCTAAATAGAGTAAGGGTTTCTACCCCAATCTTTATGGCAAAGCCCAATATATTTTAAATAAACAAAAAGTAAAGAAGGTATCTTCAGATGTCTGGTGGCACAGCAAATTGCTAAACAGCATTAATCCAGAAGTTTCTAAGTTCTCCTGAAATGTTGAGCAATGAAGCACCTTCCTTTCAACTAACTTAATTTTAAGCACACAATTTTTTTTAAGGTGACTCACATACATTGGAATCAAGCGAGTAATCAAGTGCAAGTGCTGGAAAGCTCAGCTGAGAATCAAATCCACCTTTGTGCACTTTATTTGAAGAAAACAATTCTACACTTCGCTGTTCTGTGTGGTGACATGTTAATGGAATAGAGATTGTATTTTCCCTTCTTCCCCCTTCTTTTAAATCAATTTACTCAGGTGACAGCTTAGAGTCAGGGAAAAAATAGGAGGTGAAAAAAGTTGTTAAGCAGACCCCAGACTTATAGCACATGGGATAAACACTTTTTGCTTCAATATTTGTCCTGACATTTTTCACCTAAGCTTTTCAATCAAGATCCCACTGAGTCTTGATAAAAAAATAAATAATATACAATCCCAGATGAACTGAAGTTAACACTGTTGGAATGGAATGCAGTTAGATATGAAAACAGTCAAGGAGTGGTATTTTTTAATCCAATTTTGTCATATGTACCTGGGAGAGAAGAAGGAAATTACAAAAAGAAGCTAAAGAGAACTGAAGTAAGGTACTAAAGCATTTATTTCATTTTATTTTTCCTGCCTTAGTTTTTTTTTAAATTTTATTAATGTTCAAGTTTCAATCATAGCCTAGGCAGGCTAAGCCTGAAATGAAAAATGGTTGAAATAAATAAGGTCACCAGGGGAAAGGATTTCACTACACAGCAAAAGAAGGAAGCAAATAGGCTTTATTTGTCAGAGACCCAAAAAGTGATTTTGAAAAGCAAGATGCAGCAAGTCTTTCAAGAGTTGGTAGTATTTATATAATACCATCTGACTATCTCAAGTTGAGATGATAGGGCCAGAAAAACAGATTGTGTGTGTGGGCATTAGATCTAGATGGCTAAAAAGCCCTCATGAAAGTGGCCCACTTGGGAAATTATGTTAACCTCCAGATGATACTCAGCCTACCATTTGTCCATTTTGTTTCTGCATGTATTCCTTCATAATACCATTCCATCAAATGTCCAATCAATGTATTTTTTAGAAAGGGCAAGAAAATTGAAATGCATTTTATTAGTCATCTGATCATGTAAGACAAATAGATACAATTAAAAGCATTATTTCAAAGCTATCAGCCATTTCTATGATCTTATAATTAGCAAGGGTTTCTTAATATTCAACCTGAATCTGCATTCCTGTAATTTAATATTATTATTTTTATCTTCTGCACTCTGGGATGATAAGAGAAAAGACTGGCCTTTTTGATAGGGCATTGTTCATATACTTAAGAGGTCTACAACTTAATATGTCTTTGTAGGAATTAATTTCCAATGTCTTGATCAGAATAATGTGTCTGTCTTTTAAGTTTTTTAAATCTTTCTTATAATGTGCTGTCCAAACCTGGACACATGACATGAAATTGGGTCTGACTACTTTGCTTTGTTTTAATCAGTACAAATTATTTAAATTATTCATTAAATTTATACTTCATCTTTCTACATAAGTAAGTATTTAATATGATGAAAACAACTTGGTGTCATTGGAAAACTGGCCACTTCATGATCTTAAATGCAGGTAGGAAGAAACAGGTGGCACAAACAAACAAACCCTCTTTTCAGAAGCAGGTTCAGATTTGGGAATCCTGCTAAGTGGGATAAATGGTCGTATGGGGTTGACAGAAACACTTTCCATGAATATTTTGTTCACAGAATATACTTCCACTTTCTTCTGCTTCATAGCTTTCAGAGTGCCATTAGACAGAACCTGGCTTCAATTCAATATTTTGGGGAGCTGAAAGGGTTCTCCTCTGAAAATTCATGCATTTCAGTCTGAATCTATTCCAGTGTAGTCCACTGAAAATGTGTTGCCTCTCTCCTCATAAACTATCTAAACAAAAATATTCCTTTAGAAAAGTGTATTCTGTTAAGGTAATAAATACATGGTATTGCAAAACAATACCACACTCTAAACTGGAGTGGGCGGCTTTATTAAATCTAAATAATAATATAATTAGTATTAATATTATTATCAATAATATTAACAATTAATAATATTAATTATTATTGTTATATTATCAACACTTACTTCTGTCATGTAGATTTTTCTTTGATCACATTTAATTCCTTAAGATCAATTCAACAGAACCGGAAGGGCTGGAAAATTATAATTTTAGCTTGCATGCTTTGAGTTATGTACTTTTATGTCATTTTTATGAAGGCTGGTTGAAATTAAAAGATAAAGGAATAACTGTTTTAGTTTTTTGCTGAAAAGCATTTAAGATAATTCACTCTATATCAAATACATGTTTTTTTTAAATAATTGCCTATCGTAAATAATTTGTAGGTGAAAATGTATATTCAATAGCATTAATAAGTTTCTAATATTCTTAAATTTATATTCATTTCCTAATTTTGGAGTTTATATGGTTTTCCAGAATATGATAAACAATCAAAGAAAACTGTAGGTGCTTCAACACTACTCACAGGAACAACGGGCAGTTTCGCAATAGTTTTTGTAAGACAACTGTGAACTTCTTCTACTCCTAAATAATTTGACAAAACTCTGTTGTAAATCTGGCCTCCATAATTTGAAACCTGTCAAGTCAAATATAACCAACTTGCCAGGTTATGGCAACACATCTGAGGCTGTGTGCCTAACAAGGCACAAACATATTCTGCAACACCTTGCTGCGTCTCCATGATGTGCATCTCTTCCTCAGCTCATGAGTGAGAAGCATCTGAGCCATCCTTAGTGCACCAGTGTTAATGCTGAAATTTCTCCTAATCCCTTCGCAATTGATGGGTATCCTGAAAGTATGGACAATCTCTGCCACTTGTTAGTTTGGAAAGAGGTCCGGGGACTTAGGATGATGGGGGACCAAAGCAAAAGACAAAGCAGCGAGAGTAGCCAGTCTTGTGAAAGTATAGTTTTCTGCTGACTCAAGAATGAGTGGCTGCTACTACTACTCAGCAATGGGGAAACTCTACAGACTCAAGAAACTACGTATAGTTTGCCTTTGCAGGGAACAGCAATCCCTGCTTTATAGAAAGCTAAATTGCAATGCTTACAATTGCTAACCTAATTTGTGGTACTTTGGAGCATCAGAGCAACATTCCCCAGCATCAGCAACTTTAAGAGTTGCTCTTAACTCCAACTCCAAAAATGTCCCTGTCAATATGTGCCACTGGGGAATCCTGGGAGTTGAAATCCACACCTCAATGTTCTTGAGGTTGAAACAGACCAGATTAGGGAAACATACATTGCTACTGAATTGTGTGTTCTTTTTCAAAAAATGTTGTTAAAAATAACTGAAAGGACCTATTTAGGTCATTTAGTTTGCATTTGTTCTGAGCCACACACTTTTAAACAAAACTGGACAAATATTAAAATGCACTACAAGACGGCAAACGAGAAATGGAGAAATGAAATTCTCTCCAAATTAAGCAAAGAAAAATATCAGATGGGAATACTCCGAGGATACCTGGGGCAAAAAAGTATTTGTTGTTGTTCAGTCGCGCAGTCGTGTCCAAAACTTCGCGACCCCGTGGACCACATTACGCCAGGCCCCCCTGTCTTGCACTGCCTCCCGGAGTCTTCCCAAGCTCACACCCATCACACTGACTATGCT